>JAJJWW010000973.1:0-12728 GCA_023531295.1 Papaver armeniacum | reverse complement strand
GGGTTTATAGAAATCAGTTCATATACGTGTTCTTCAGATGTCGTAGCCAAACTTTATTTCCATGGTCGAAATCAGTTCATAAATTTTTCATTTTTTCGAAAGTTTTTGCCAATTCAAGCAACATTAACTAAATTTGAAGTATACCCAAGTACTCAAACCCTCATTTCGAAATCAACCATCTTAAAAATAAAAAAAGAAAAAAACCCCTTCTTCTCAAAAATTATTCTTTTAAAAACACCCAACTAATTAATCTAACCTCACTAATTAATCATTACACTAACTAATTTAATTACCAAGGGAAAGTTTGGTATTAAAAAAAAACTTAGATAAGGGGTGACTCATTATTACTTCTAATATCCACCCAAAAATTGAAGAGTAGTCCCCTCCATTTTTGAGTAGTCCCCAAAAATGGTTTTAAACTTGTCCACTTAAAAATCAGCCAAGCCCAAGATGTAGTGGCAACTAGGGGTGAGCATGGGCCAGGTATGGACGGTTTTACCTCATCCGCATCCAATCCAATTAATTGCGGATTTCAAATTTGGCATCCGCATCCAATCCAACGGATTTGCATCTAACGGATGAACGGATTGGATACGAATAACCCAATGGATTTACTTTAATTAAAATTTATAATGAAAAAATAAAGCCAACATAGACTATATTTCTTATAGAACCTACACATTCTATATATGTATATAAATATAAAATTGCCATGAATAACACTCCAAGCAAACACCTTAAGAATTCCTAAATTATCTACTCCTCTGTTTCAAAAAAAAAAAGACCGGCTCCTCTATTCCATTTTGGTCTGTTTCAAAATTGTGTCCACTTCTATTTATAGTCATATTTTTCCAATGAACTCTAATATACCCTTAAGTTTTTATATTCATAAATTCTTTTTAATGGGACCTAATCTAAAATATTAATGAAATTTGTATAATTAAGGAAACAAATATATCCTTCGTTCCTTTTTGTATTTCCTATTTACAATCCCATAACAATTTTTGGTAGTTTTTATTACTAAATGCTTTATTGAAATAAATTAGGCAAGTAATTAAGGGTAGGCATGTAAACTCCTATGGTCTCCTTAATATCTTGACAAAGTCAAAGTGATCGCTTTTTGCACCGGAGGGAGTATATATTTTCTAAAAACTATATAAATATCCTTAATCTTACTAAGTTATGGATGTCCAACGGATTTTTCAAGGTTGCATCCGGACCCAATTCGTAATCCGTTGGATTTCAAAAATCTCATCCGCATCCAACCCATTAGCGGAAGGTTTGGGCATCCATTCGCAAAAAGTGAAAAATACTAGAACCCCCCTACTATATGGGTTCAACACATAGAAGCCCCACTAAATGGATCATTCATTGTCAACTCCATACATTAGGAAAATGATATTGCTAGGCCCAAAAAATCAAATTTTCTTCAGATCTGTCCCATAAATAATTATTATGAATTTTAATAATACCAAGACTACCCTTTAGTATTTATATGCAATGAAACTAACAATAAGATTTCATTTTCACTTTCTACTTTCTCTCTTTTGTCTCTCGTCTATGCTCAAGAACTTCTCGAAGAATATTAGGGTTTCGATCAAACCGAAGAAAATCATTACAGAGCAAGAAAGCGATTTTAGCTCTGGCTGATCTCTCGCTATGGTGTTTACCTGTATTACAAAACTGAAGAACAAAATCAATTATTCATTTCTAGTTTTCGTATTAAATCTCAAATCGGGAATCGCAACAATTTTCTAGGGTTTTCTTTTTTCTCTATCGGTTACAACTGAATCTCTGTATTTCTCAGTTGATTCGAAGATAGCTCATGTATTGATTGAATTATTCTAGTTTTCAATCGATTTTATTCAAATATGTTTAACAACTGATCATCAATCTATAAGTTCGAATCAATCAATTGACTCTAAGTTGTTGTTTCAAAGCTACTTCAGGTAAGGTTTTCGATTTGATTCAATAGGTTTTCCTCATTTAGTAGTTTTATTTTCTTAGTTTGATTAGGTTCTGATTTTTTTTTTCGTTGACTTTATTCAGATCGGAGCAAAACAACATGATTTTTCTTGATTCAACAGGTTTTGAATCTAGGTATGTTTAATTGTTGTTGTTTCTGTTGATAATACTGGTTGAATTCATCAGCTGATCTCTCGTAATTCTAATGGAGCTAGTTGTTGACTCTTGTTGTGTTTTTATTTTTCTTATCTTGCCTACACATGTTGAGTTTGATTAAAGAATCTATGGTGGTGTTGGTGGTGGAGATGCAGGTTCTGGAGGAGGATGAGAAGGCTGTGGTGGTAGAAGTGGTGGTATTGGAGCAGATTTGGAGGAGGATTTTGAAGTCAATGGTGGTGTTTTTCAGAATTGATGAATTGAAATAGATGATGAGAAGAAAGAGGATTAACTATTTTAAGTTTCTACTGCTGGGGCTAGTGCTCACAGGTAATTAGCTGATTTCAGTTATTTAATTGCCGAGTGTTGAATCTATTTGTAGAATCTGTAACTTTGTAGTAATGTAGCACAAGGTTTTCCTCTTTCTTAAATGTTTATTTTTTGTTTTGTGATTAGGGTGAACTTGTTCTGATAAAGTTACTATGTTAGCATCCCCTGTGTATGATTAGTTTTTACTATTGAAAATAGGGGTTTTTGGTGGAGCGAAAGTTGATGAACACAGTGAAGCATCAAATTTGCTGATGTTGCAGGAGTTGATAAGGGTAAAGAGTAATTTGAAAATATTGTGGTATTCCTAAGAACTTTCTTTATTGGTTGCGTAGATTGTTAAAAGAAGTTACACTAGCAGCTGCCAATTATACACCTTTCAAATTCGTATGTTGCATTTTCAGTTGATTAAGTGCTAGTTGATCTTATTTATTAAGTAAATTTTACTGTTTAAGAATCGCAAGTAGCTCTATCCGATGGCCCTTTTTGCAGCGCTAATGAAGATAACATATATGCTCTGAGTACACAAGCCATATGGATGTGTAACTGCAGATTACACAAGCCTTATGGATGTGTAACTTCTTACTACACATGCCATATGGATGTGTAACTTCAGGTTACACAAGCTATATGCATGTGTAATCGCCGTTTACACAAGCTATTGTGTACTGTAAGCATTATTAGCTATTGATGTCGCTACCGATCATTTATTTTCTTCATAGTCCTTGGCTTTCATGTAATGTAATTACAAGTCTTTTGCTCTTTGCCTCGCCTAGCTGATATATATTAGTCGTGATGTTTAATGGAGTTATATAGTGTCCGGCTCCTTGATTAACAAGTACATTTGTTTAGTATCTTGGTTGTTCTAGAAACACAAGATTAGTCTTATAGTTTGTGTGTTTTCATAGTGTTGTAATAGATGTAGCAGCAAAAACTTTCTTGTTTGAGTTTATGTTGGTTGGATAGGTAGTAGCTTTGAGTGTTTCCAGATTATATGGGTTGTTTTCATAGTGTTGTAATGCTTAGATGTTTTGTCTTGTCTTCGTGGTCTTGCATGAGATTGGGTTGTGTGTGATTTTTATACTTCGGGAACTATAAAGGTTTCGTATTAAGTTTATTCGAGGATTGTTGAGCCTCATCCAGATAATATGAAAGTTGGAACTAATAATTTCACTTTCTTGCTAAATGTATTTCAGAGTTATATGAATGTGTAACTAGTAGTTACATAAGTTATATGGATGTGTAACTTCTAGTTACACATACTAATTGGATGTGTAATCACTAGTTACACATGCTGGTAAAACCACATATTACCCAAGAAAACTTGCAAGATGGAGTTTATGATTCTTCCACTTGCAAGATGGTTTTATCCTTTGTTCAATCCCATAGCTTCGTGCAAGTAAATTCTTTTAGAAGTTTGTTATGTAGGTTTCTGCGAAACTTGTATGACATGAAATGAGAATATATAAGTATTACATATCAGGCATTAGACGAGCAAAAATGATATCATGTGGTTTATTTTCGAAGTGCAGGATGATGGCTTAATGTCTTAGAGGAAACTGAATAAGCACTATTATGTTTCGAGTAATTCTGGGAAAGCCAATATACTCCAAATTTCCGTGTTGTCATTGCTAAAATGGGAATTTAGAGATCTATTTGTCTACTTTTTTTTTAATGAAATTTGATACTATTGTTTGGGTTTTCTCGTTGATCGTAACTTTGGTTACCATACTTGAAGGTACGGAGATCAGCATAAGATTGCGGTGGTTTTCGCCACTTGGCTTCCTCTTGCTTATCCTACAAGGAAAGATGCATGAACTATATGACAATATGTTGTCAATCAAAAAGTTCTTTTTGCGATATTGATATGCTAGCACAAGGTTCGTATCTATACCTGTTGAATCGGGTGTTCTCTCGATTGTCTTCTAAATTCTCAACATTTTGTGTACATCTCAGAACTCTTAGTTACATTGGGAAATGCATGTGTAACTCTTAGTTACAAGTAGGGAAATGCATGTGTAACTACCAATTACACTAGAAAGATTCCTAACTAAGTTACACATGCATGTGTAACTCTTAGTTCACTAGTTATATGCATGGTTATTATCTTGATTTCTTGAAATACTGCCAATTTTTTGGTCTTGTGGTAAAATCCTTTGTTGTTACACATCAAGTTATAGAGGGCAGACCAAGTAACATTTCACAAGGAGGTAAACTATATGTCCTGTCTCACTTTTACTACTTGAAGTTATTTCACATGAATATTTGTAGTTATTAATTTCTAGGTTATTGAATATTTTTTGCTAGAGTTACAAAAGTAGACATCTTAATAGCTGAGTATAGAAGTCATATGTATGTGTAAGTCCAAGTTACACAAGTAAGATGCATGTGTAAGTCCAAGTTACACAAGTCAGATGCATGTGTAATTTTCGATTACACATGCCATATGCATGTGTAATTTCCAGTTACACATGCATTTTTGTATGTGTACCAGCTGATTATAGATGCTTTGTTTAGGAGTGTTTAAACTATGATATCTCAATATTTCTATGGAATTAATTTCTGAATAATTGTAACCTTTTATGGATCAATTGATGTCTATGCAGTCTCGACATGGTTTTGCACGCATCGATATGACACTAGCTTAAAATCTTTGGTCCGAGAGGTGTTATTGTTGTTGTATTGTCATAGCTTTCTTCCCCTGGTCTTGATTAGGTTAGTGTACCTGACTAGAATAAGCTTGTAATGATCTCATGCTTATCATTTGACTTGTCATCCTTTAATATATCAAACATGTTGTTTGACCGAAGTTGTTTCAAAAAATTTCAATAGATGGAGACATAGGATGTAGAAATTAAAGAATGAAAGTCAGGCTACTGGAAGATGTTGATACTTGTTTGAAATATTAAAGAATGATTTGGAAAATTCACATCTGTTTAATTTCCATTTTAATCTTATAAATACTGATTGCTTGTTGTTATATTTCAGGTTTCAGATAACTTCATAACAACTAATTGCTTAAATGTGATAATGGTCTCGCTGGAACTGGAGTTGACGCTGAACACACAAGTCAGACGCATGTGTAACTCTCAATTACACTAGAAAGATGCATATGTAACTCTCAATTACACTAGACAGAAGCATGTGTAACTTCTAGTTACACATGCTAAGAAATTATTGTAAATGAATATTAAAGTAATACATGTACTTTTTTTATGCGTTCTTTTTTATGTCTTTTTTTTTTATATGTAACTTAGCATTACACATGTCATAACGATGTGTAACTTCTGGATACACATGGCATATGCATGTGTAACTTCTGTTTACACATTCACACCATACTTTAATAATTTTGGGCCTAGATGTAATAATTTTAGGCTTAAATTTAAATTTTATTTAATTTGGGGCTTGACAATATATAAAAGGGCATGAA
This sequence comes from Papaver armeniacum, assembly GCA_023531295.1. Taxonomy (NCBI): domain Eukaryota; kingdom Viridiplantae; phylum Streptophyta; class Magnoliopsida; order Ranunculales; family Papaveraceae; genus Papaver; species Papaver armeniacum. Next base: position 6,847 of record JAJJWW010000973.1, on the reverse strand, counting down.
TGTCTTTTAATAACTCGGGGCCTAGATTTAAACTTCTTTTAATTATGGGTTATCCATGGGACGGGCCTTAGCATAATTTTCCCTCGCAAAAATGCGGTTAGTTCGGTTAAATCCGCAGATTACGGGCCAAATGCTCACCCCTAGGCAACCACCTTAAGTCCGTTAAGGCCCAAGTAAATATTTACTGCACCATTCATTCCCTATTAAGTGTTAAGTCCACCCAACTTTCTAATTCGTACATTTCTAGCCTAGACGTCGACATAAAATGCCAATGAGTTAGCCATCACAAAAAGTAAGTGCTGACACATTTTTAGCTTTGTTCCCAAGCATTTCCTTTGACCAAAATCTTAGAAATTAAATGGTATGATTCATATACATGGAAAAAAATATCAAATAGTATTTTGATATTTTATTTATCATTTCCTTTAGCAGCATTTCCTCTGACATTCTACCAAAGCGAGTCGCACTCTGTTAGGCCTATTCATATTTCGAGAGATCTTGTTTTATCTCGTTTGCTGCCAATGAGATCTTATCATATTTCGGAGATTTTGTCGAGACGAAAAATTTCAAGGAAAATCATTGGGAAGAAAATTGATTAAGTCTAAGAAAATCATTTAGTTTTTATTCTGATAAAAATAGTTTTGGATACGGATTTGCGGAAGCATATCGATTGTTGGTTATCCCTCCCCTAAATAACATTTTTATCATGTGCCTGCGAAATCAGGTTAGTACTAAATATTATCTTTTTTTTTTTTTTTTTTTTTTTTTTTTTTTTTTGAAAGGTACAAGAAAAACAAAACAAAGCAAGAGAGAACTATCCAGTACAAGAAGCCTCAATCTCAATGAGATTAGAGATACAGGAAGGAGAAGAAGTTAACCATAATCCAGTAGATTGGTTTGTTGCAGCTTGAGCTGCTAGTTGATGCGCCACGTTATTGGCAGTGTTTCTGACGAACTGGAACTCCACCGAGTTGAATCTGTTGAGCTTGTCCCTTATCCTGTGAATGATGTTTTGGATGCGCCAGGGATGCAAGTATTTACTGTACTTGAGAGAGTTAATTAAGATGAGAGAGTCTCCTTCAATAATGATGTCCTTCAGTTCTTTGATGAGGGCTAGATCGACTGCAAGCATAGCACCATGTGCCTCAGCTTCAACTGTAGAAACAAAACCAAGTTTCTTATTCTGCCCCCCACAGAAATGAGCAAGACTATCTCTGGCCACTGCACTACAAGCATATCCCTTTGACCCGCCGCACCATCAAAGTTGATCTTCACCTTGTTGCTTGAGGGGTTCCCATTGTTTTTTCCTGTGTCTCAGATATCTTTTTTTTGGGCTGGGGATGATGTCCAACATCATAAGTTGTCTTCATATTGAACCAGAGACATGGCTTCTTTTATAGTGTCTTGGATGCTTTGAACTTGCCATTATTGAAGCTTATGTTATTCTTAGTTTTCCATATAGCCTTAATAAACTAACCCCCATCTTTAACTCTGAGCATTTCTCCACCTTCATTTAACCAGACTTTTGATGAGTTCCTTTCGTAGTGTTGTGGTTAGTGTTTACTCCGAGACTTAGGGAGATGCAAAATAGGGACTTGGGAAGCTTCACATTGAATAAACAGTGATCAACAGTTTCAGTGGCTTTATTGCACAATTTACACTCATTATTAATCCCGCTTATGTGTTTGCTTATATTACCCATCACTGCCACTCCATTCTTCAAAGAATCTCATATGAACATTTGAAGTTTAGAACCAGATGCTAGCCTTCCAAAGTTTCTTCCAAGGAAATCAAAATTATGGGATCCGAAGGTTTTTTTTGTCATCAAGCTTTTAATGAATGATTTTGCTGAGAAGGTACCTTTGAGGGTGATGCTTCCATATCATCTTGTCGGTTGAGTGGCCCATTGAATGCCGGGCAGTGGATCTCCAATATCTTCGAGACCGTTGAGTGGTTGAATAGCCGCTTGCCTTGTCTTCATCCCATCTTCGCTCTTCCTTGATAATTAGGTCACTCACTTGATTGGTGTGTTGCATAAAGATTCCCATACAATCAACTATTCTTTCAGGAATATTATTAGGCAGATTTGGAATCCAGGGATCGTGCCATATGTTAATACTTTCTCCGTTCTTCACTGTCCAGCAACATCCATCATTCATCATCTCTCTACACTTCAGCATCGCATTCCAAGTTGAGGAGCAGACAGCTGGTTTCTCGGCTTTCCAGAAATTGTTTTGTTTCAGGTATTTTGCCTTCATGAGTTTCCCCCAGGTACAATTTGGATCATTTAAAAGCTTCCAGACCAACTTGGCTATCATTGCCATATTCAGATCCTGTAACGATCTAATGCCCAAGCCTCCTTCCTCTTTTGCTAACTCCATTTGTCTCCAATCAATAAAATGCATCTTGCTGTCTGTCCTAGAATGCCCCCACCAGAAATTACGCATTGTTCTAGTTAGCGACTGGATTTTTTTCTTTGGAATGATCGAAGTAGCCATATAATAAGGAGAAATTAGCCCCAACTCGGTTTTAATTAGGATCGTTCTGCCTGCTTGCGAAATCGTCCCTTTCCATCCAGCTAACTTATAGTCGAATTTTTCTTGCAGAAATTCATAAGAAGAGTTTCTGAAGTCTGATTTAAGCAGGTGATGCCCCAAATACTTGTCTGCCTCCTTCATTTGCTGAACTCCAAGATAATTTGCCACTTCCGTTTTTCTGTCATTGTCCACCCCTTTACTAAAGAAAACTGCAGATTTTTGCATATTAGCACTCTGACCTGACCACGCCGCGTAGATGTTGAGTATATCCATTAAGGTTTGTATAGTTCTGTTATCCAACACTGAACAGAAGTAGATCGTTCTGCGAACATTAAGTGGGAGATAGTTGGGGCAGTTCTGAGATCTTGTACCCATTATACAATACGTTCTTCTCCATGGTTCTCATCAACCACGACAAACCTTGGGAGCACAAGATAAACAAGTACGGAGATAAAGGACAGTCCTTGGTGTAACCCCCTTTCACTATTAAAGTACCCTTCAGCTTGACCATTTATGACTATAGAGAAAGACGCAGTCGAGATACAACATTATTAAATCATGCGTATTCCTACAATACCAAAGGTTCTGAGACAATGACTCAGAAATCTCCAACTGATCTTGTCGTAAGCTTTGCTTATGTCTATTTTCAGTGCAAAAGCCCCTAAAATGGACTTGGAGTGTGACATGGTATGGATGATTTCCTTGGCGATTACTATGTTATCAATGATTAATTCACCGAATAAAAGCTGATTGTGCGGTGTCGACTAATCGATTTAGTGACCTTTTAATCTTTGAGCTAAAATTTTAGTCACCACTTTGTATAAAATGTTAGTCAAAGCGAGAGGTCTATAATCCGAGGGTACTCAGGGGTTTTACCTTGGGAATCAACACCAGATTCGTGTGATTCAGCCACGGTGGGAGCGACGCTGTTTTGAAGCAATCTTGGATAGTCTTTATCACATCCCCTCCCGATCATTTCCCAAAGACTCTTGTAGAATAGATCGGGCATACCGTCCTACCTGAGTGATTTAAGGCTTTTCATCCTCTTAATAGTAGTCCAAATCTCTTCCCGAGTGAGGAACAAAATGTTTTCATGATTGAGCATTGTCAGATCTTTGATACGAGCTCTCGGATGGAATAACAAAGTACATACTTATCCTCATTAGGTCTCTTCTGAATAAAGTAGTGAAATGGTTCACTAGTTGATTTACCACACCATCTGCATCAGTAATCCATTGGCCTTCTGGGTCTTTGAGAGCTACAATCTGATTTTTCTTCCTCCTTTGAATGACTGACATATGGAATGTGCGGGTGTTTTTATCCATATTGGGTATCCATTGCACTTTACTTCTTTGCTCATAGTATTTGTGCTGCATTGTGTTCAAATTATCAATCTTACTGCACAGCTCCTTCTCTTCTGCTCTAGTATCTCTGATATGGGCTTCACTTTGTACTTTCAACAGCTGGTTCTTGGTCTCTTCTAGTACTCTGAATATATTACCAAATTCTTTCTTGCTCCATTTACTAAGACCCCTTCCCACCTCATCAATCTTTTTGTAAAGTGTTGCTGTGATTTGAACTCCATGCCCTTTGAACTACATCATTAAATTCTGGATGCTCCACCCAGTAATACTCAAATTTGTAAGAGAATCTTCTTTTCCTTTTATTTATTCTGTGAGTATTGATTAGAATGGGAGCATGATCACTACTCACTCTAGGTAGGTGCATAACTCCATTATCAGGGAACATAAACATCCAATCATGTGGTGCATACTTTGCTCTATCCAATCTCTCAAAGATGGGGTCTTCAAGGATGTCCATTCGACTGTAAAGGTCGGTCCAACATAACCCATATCAATCAGCCTTCTATCATTTAGAAAATTTCTAAATTCTCTATTTGCAGGGATTTGGATTCGATTACCACCATGTTTCTCTCCGAGATTGAATTTATAGCGTTCAAATCACCCACCAAGCACCAGGATTTGAAAGTTTTTCTCAGTATATTGAGATAGCTTAGACCAAAGTGTTTCTCAATTGATGTTCCGGTGGTCCATACACACACAACATGTCCCATTCTTGACCTAAGATTTGGCTAATTCGACAGCTGAATGACATTCTTGTCAAAGACCGAGAACAGACTAGATCTATCTCGTTGCTCCAGAGAATAACATTCCCTCCACTTCTACCAACTGCCTCTAATAAATGATGAAATTATCAAATCCAAGAGAATTAAAGAAATTTTGAGATATAGACTCACCAATCAAAGTCTCCGGTTAAATACAATATGGGGATTGCAGGCCACGAGAAACGCCTTCAAATTGCGGATCAACGAGATGTTTCTCGGCCCTCGACGGCCATTGGAAGATTAACATCGAGCTTGTGGCTGATTTTGGGCAGCCACCACACCCGATTGAACAGAGGATTGACGGATGTCGTCTCCATAGGACTTGCTGTTCGTTTTGACCCACTTGCTCCATCTTCAAATTTGGTGTCAATCAATGATTGCTCTTGCTTCCGCTCACGATCTCTTCCACCCTTTCTTCCTTTTTTACTGACTCGTGACATTGGTGTAGATTTGGAAGATGAAGTGTATCCATCATTATTTTCCTCTGATATGTCTTGATGATTTTTCAGTGAACTATTGTTTTGCAGGCTTGTGCTGAGTCGTTGTTCTTTAGTGGGCTGTATAAAACTACGATCTACATACTCATCAATCTTTAATGACGGGCTTTCTATGATATGGCCCATTACTTTTGACAAGAGATACTCTTCATTACTGATTCAATTTTTTTCTTCATGTGTATGTGGTCACTTTCCGGACCCGTTGTACTCCACCATCTTCTCGCTTGCTCTTCCGGCCTGTTTGAACCACGGTTTTGGATCTAGTGATGCCATACTGCTTCCTTCTGCTCCCATTGTCCCGTCTGGTCCACACTTGTTTTGTAACACTCCACTCAGTGTGCTTGCCATCCCATTCCCTTCTCTTAGCATGTATTTAGTGCCATTCCCTTTCACTTTACACGTACTTTCTTCTTTTCTCATCTCAGATATTAGTCCGGGCTTTCTCTCCCCACTATTTTTAACCTCACTCCCGCACTTGACGCCCTCCTTTTCCGAGTAACCGGTCTCCTTGTCCTGCATTGAGTTTTGTCTTCTACTTTGACCATTTGAATCACCCATTTTCGTAGCTGCCAAATCCATTTGAAGGTAAAGACGTGTCGCCCATCGCTTCGCTTGATCTTATACCGAGATCAACGGCTCCTGAGATTTACATTCTTCATCTTTGTTGTAATACTACTGGGTTTGGATTAACGGTTCGGTCTCTGTTGTCTTGATGTAAGCACGGATTTCTTCTGTGTACCTCGCCAGACTCCTATCATTCATCTTCGTCGCTATCTCTTCAGCACACAACATTGTATCCTCTTCAAGTTTCTTTGAAAGATGAGGACATTGTTTCATAACATGCCCGAAGAAACCACAGTAGAAACAAAATCTTGGCAATTTTTCATATCCCAAATAGATCTTGATCTGTTTTTTTTCGACTTCAAGGTGTACAACATATCTTTAGGTAAGGGTTTTGTGATGTTTAACCTTATCCTGACCTTTGCATACTTACCCCATTTAACCGCCATTTTTGGATCAATAGGGTCTGGTTCCCCTAAAGTCTTTGCTATATTGAAAATTCTGGTTTCATTTAATAGACTCAGTGGTAAACCGTATATATGAATCCGATAAACAAACCTCAAGTCATAATCCTCTAGCAAATAGTCTTCCTTACTCCTCTCTATTATCATTAAATCTTCTTTTACCGACCAAGGAGATCCTTGTAACACTGCTTACAGATCACATAGATAAAGAAACTTAACATTATAATACCCATTCCCCAAATCAAAGTGATATTTAGGGTTCCCGACGTGCCTCCATGCCTTTGAGATGATTTCATTCAGATTTGTAAGCTATACTCTCTTCCTGAGTTGAATCTGAACACTAAATTTTTGTTATGCTCTACTTGGGCAGTATTTTCTTCTTCGTCTTCAAAAATAATAGTTTGTGGTTCTTCAATGTTTAGATTCTTTTGTGTATTCCTATCGTCATCCTCCTTAGCTCCTGATGATGTTGATGCCATAATAAACACAGTAACACAAAGCAAAACTAACCAACTCGCCTCCTGACTTGGATGAACACAAGCTACACAAAACCCCAACCTTAAAAAGATTATCCGGTCCATCGTATTGGTGTATGCCGAGATAAGCAAATAATAATGAAAGTTTGTTACCAATCCGTTCTTTATCATTTGTTAAAGTTTTTCT
>JAJJWW010000972.1:16899-32036 GCA_023531295.1 Papaver armeniacum | reverse complement strand
CATGTAGCTTCTCTTCCTAAGAGGCTATGTTAGAGATAAATGGAATTAGGGTTTACTCTTGCATGCAAACCAGAGCTCGAGGGAACGTAAGAGACAGGTCTGGTACTCCATTAAATGCTAATTTCAACGACTTGTGAGGTATAAAAATGGAAGTTTATGTTGTGAGAGGGGGACAAGATGTTTTAGGGTTTGAAGTTCTCGTAATTTTATTTTAATTGATTTTATTTTCTCGCATTATGTTCTAAGCAACAAAAACTAGGGTGTAATGAAACCCTTTGATTTAATATGAAGCAAGTTTATTATCAAATTGTTCTTAATGTGTATAGTGCTTAGGAAAATAGTGATTCATTGAACTAAGTTATCTCGTGATCACCGGTATCGTAGAAAGACCAGTGATACTAGGGGTATGTAAGGAGATTTAGTCACCAATTATCCAACGAAGGCCTTTAGGAAGCGCAGAGAACAAGGTGAAAATTAGCATCGCTTAGTATAAGATCGTAGGGTGGAGTTAAACACCCTAGTGTCACAACAATATCAGCTCCAACATTCCGTGTTTATCATTGCCTTAGTTTAGGTTCATACAACATCAACCTAGTCGTATCGACACACAATCACCCAAACATTTGTGTTACAATTCTAAACATCAGCTCAGTAAGCCCTTAGTTCAATCATAGCATACACCACTTCTCTCGTGGATCGACTCGTGCTTGCCACCTCTCCAATAGGCCCGTGCACTTGCAGAAGACGTAGGAAAAGCTTCTTTGAGCGCCTACCATTCGCCACCCGACACATGACAACTTGCGCCTAAGGGCAAAACACACGGCTTGCACCTAAACCCTAATTTCGCCGCGCCTACTCTATGGAAAAGCCATGCTCAACATCAGGTTGCTACAAACGAAGGGTTGCAATAATCAACGACTACCCTTCTCTTTGAGATGCAGATCTCGACCACACAAGTTCGCCACCCGACGCATGGCAACTTGCGCCCAAAGCCAAAACACACTGGCTTGCACTCTAAACCCTAATTTGGTCGCGGCTCGCTCTATGGCAAAGCCATGCTCAACGTTAGTCGCTACAAACGAAGGGTTATAATAATCAACTACTGCCCTTCTCTTTGAGATGCAGATCTCGACCACACAAGTTCGCCACCTGACGCATGGCAACTTGCGCCCAAAGCCAAAACACACTGGCTTGCACTCTAAACCATAATTTGGTCGCGCCTACTCTATGGAAAAGCCATGCTCAACGCCGGTCGCTAAAATGAAGGGTTGCAATAATCAACGGCTATCTTTCTCTTTGATATGCAGATATCGACCACACAAGTTCTCCACCGACGCATGGCAACTTGCGGCCCAAAGCCAAAACACACGGCTTGCACTTAAACCCTAATTTGGCCGCGCCTACTCTATGGCAAAGCCATGCTCAACGCCGGTCGCTAAAACGAAGGTTGCAATAATCAAAGGCTATTCTTCCCTCTCGAGATGCGGATATCGACCGCTCAAGTTCGCCACCTAACTTACTGGACCAAAGCCAAAACATCACTGGTTTGCATCTAAACCCCAAATTTATCCGCGCCTATTCTTTGGCAAAGCCATGTCGACTCTACCATGGCCACCGGCATGCCACCATGCCACACGTAACACCTTGCTACATGTTTTCCCATGAAAACACTCGAGACATCTAACACATGTCACAAACTGAGGGATGATCATAGAGGGTATTGGTTTGGCGGTTTACAGCAGTGCGGCGTATACTACGCCCATTACTTGAAAGTGTCATAAGAATAAGGCGTTAGTAAATACAGGAGTAATGGTGAAACGCTTTCCTTCATTATGGAACATCAATTCCATGCATTACTATGCTACCACGTCCTCCCATTTACTCATCCGTTTCTATTTCTTACAAGACCGTAGTACGTTTCACTTTGACTTGTATAAATAGGTCTTACCTATTTCCACCGAACAACAAGTTTTGGGTCAGGAGCATACAACACTCAGAAATCACTTGCTAGCTTTCCCATCTGTTAGCTTTCACTATCTGATACAAGTCAAACAACTACTCTTCCAGAATCAACTATTCTGGTCTCAACACTTTCTTCGCTTCCTCCCTAAAACCAACCCTTCTCCTTCACTTTGTGACCGAAGAAAGTCCGGAACGGCCATTTCTTGGTTTAGCCGGATTTGTACAGTATTGATCTCTCGAATCTAAAGTACTCCCTTGCAAGATATTGTTTAGGGTTTAGACTCGTTCTCACCCACTCACGCAAATTACCGAAATTAGCAGAAACCGTTTTCACCCTCAAATAATTGGCGACCACAACTGGAGGATTAATCTCTCGGTTGCAACACCAATTTCAAATTACGCTTCATAACTCCAATTCAGGAAGATGGTCGGCTTTAGGAATGAATCCGTGCCCCCAAACTCCACTCGGATGAATGGCAATGTTTCCTCTCCTAACGCAAAGATCCAACAACGCAATCGACTGGAGAATTCCCGAGACTCGATCGACTTGGCGCTGGCTCAAGAGATCCATACCAAGAATATGGATCCGATGAAAGAGGCAATTAAGATCATACTCGACTTCCTTATCAGCCTAACGTCGAATTGAGCGACCCGCCTCGCCTCGAAACTCTAGAACTCGGGACTCGCATCTCTGACTGGCCACTCCCAAGTCAACAACTTCACTACCAATCAGAAACCACTGGACCAGGAAGCGGCCTCGCTGGTGGAGAGTTTGTGTGAACTCTTGCATCTTTCAAAGGATCAACGGATGGAGACGTTCACCGCCATCAATCGAATAGCATTAAACGTGTCCCTCGGTTCCTTCACTGATCGGAGACCTCGAGGATACCACGATGTCCATCAATAATGTCACATTTACCGACGACGATATGATGGCAGTAAGAAGGACATAACTGGGCCCTACACGTCACAGCCCGTATCAAGGATGTAGAATTCAAGAGGGCTCTAATCGACACAGGAGCATCCTTCAATATCATTACACTCAGGACGCTCAGAACAGCCAGAGTGCGACTAAACGAAGTCGTGCGAAAGCTCACTGTGATGACCGATTTCGAAGGTAACCAGACTAACATGTATGGATACATCAACCTGAATCTATCAGTGGAACCAGTCCAGTCAAGGGTGAGGTTCGAAGTAATCGAAAAGGAGCCAGATTACCACATGATACTGGGAAGGTCGTGGCTCCATGATAATAGAATCATTCCTTCGTCATACCACCAGTGCCTGAAAACCACGCTACACGGAGAAGTCATCCGCATCGCTGCATCATTATCTCCATATGCGCTCGATATGCAGCATGAAGACATTTGAGCCCGTAAAAGCCCACAGGCCACAGCCGACAAAGCTCGCCACACCCCACTACCAAAATGGGCGTCAACTGCAGTAAATCCATGAGCTCGTGCCATTTCACTGGAGAAACTCTGGCCTCACCCTCGCCTCTATCGGAAGAGAGAGACACCGGCCTCCACTCGCCATGCCGGAGCTTAGCTCGCGCCCGCACTAAGCGATAACGGACTTTTATCATGAGCCCCGACTGAAAGGGGAAGACCGTGTATCGCGCCAGTAGTTAGCAATTAACAGGAGAGACTACCACACGCCTCTCCGCCCAACGAGATGTGAACACTAGCTACGAGCCGCAAGAGGAAGTACCTGATGCACCACGATAGCTACAAGACGGAACCAACTCTACCATTGACGAACTTAAGGTTGTTAATATCGGGAGTGAGGAATATCCGCGACCCATTTCGATCAGCTCGACTCTACATGCAGACTTAACGTGCAAAGCTAGTAGACCTTCTCAAGGAATATCAAGATGTATTTGCGTGGACATACGAGGAGATGCCTAGCTTGGACGAGAAGTCGGTTACTCACCATCTACATGTAATACCCTGATCCAAACCGGTCAAACAAACCCCAAGGCGTTCAGTGCACGACGTGGAAGAACAAATTAAGATAGAGTTTCAAAAACTATTGCCGATGGGTTTCATCAAACCGATTCACCACCCGACTTGGTTAGCCAACATAGTTCCGTGAAAAGAAGAACGGCAGATCAAGTGATGTGTTGATTTTAGAGATTTGAACAAATGTTGCCCTAAGGATGACTTTCCACTCCCCAACATTGACATGTTGGTAGACGCCACCAGCGGACATGGTATGTTCTCTTTCATGGACTGATACAGCTGGCTACAATCAAATAAAGATGTACGGACACGATGCAAGTAAGACGGCTTTTCGAACCCCTCTCGGAAATTTTTACTACACTGTAATGCCCTTAGGTCTGAAGAACGCCGGCGCCACATACCAACGCGCCATGACCTCCATTTTTCACGACATGATGCACAAGCAATTCGAAGATTACGTAGACGACATAGTCTTTAAATCAAGAACTCTGACTGACCCATGCGAGATTCTGCGTGCAGTGTTTGAAAGATGTCGCGAGTACAAATTGAAGATGAACCCATTGAAATGTGCTTTTGGTGTCTCTTCTGGAAAATTCCTAGGTTTCCAGTGACCGCCGAGGGGATCCAAGTGGACTCAATCAATAACCAAGCCATCCTCACAATGCCACCTCCGCAGACTGTGAAAGAACTCCAGAGTTTCATGGGTAAAATAAACTACATTCACCGCTTTATACGGGGTTGGCTCAACTCGTTGCTTCGCTTACTCTTTGCGAAGAAAGGAGCGAACTTTGTCTGACCGCACTACAACAGGAGGCGTTTCGAAGATTCAAGAAATATTATCTTCCGTAGCCGTCATGAAGTCTCCCGCACAAGGAAAACCATTGCACCTCTACATCGCTTTTAGTGACACCGCCGTCGAGCTCTCTCGCCCAAGACGACGACGAAGGGATTGAACATCCCATATACTACTTCGACCGAACTTTAAGAGATGCTGAGCTCAGATATCCCAAAGCATAAAAGGCATGTTTGGCCCTGATCCACTCCATCCGTAAATTCGGACATTACCCGCTTTCCAACAAAGTGGTACTCGATATCTAAGTCCGATCCCGTGAAGTTCCTCCTCTCAAAACCGGCCCCGACTGGTAAGGCCACTAAATGGCTTCTCCAAATGTCGAAATTCGACATAACATGCGCTTCCCGAGAGCTATCAAAGGGAAAGCAGCTTGCAGACTTGCATAGCAGCGTTCCTGGAGAGAATGCCACGACACTACACGAGGAACTCCCCGGAGATTTTCCGTAAATCTCTTTCATTCAAGAAGAAACATGGATACTATTTTTCGACTAGCTCCGCCACCCCAAACAATCGGTATCTGAGGAGGAGGTGTAGTTCTAGTATCCTCAGCTAGTGAAGTCTTCTCGCACTCCTTCAAGCTAGATTTCCCTTGCACCAACAATTCAACGAGAATATGAAGCCTTCCTCATGGACTATCATTGGCCAAACAAGTCGGCGCCACACGTCCTGGAAATAAGAGGAGATTCTAAATTACTTGTCAACCAGGTGAATGGAGTGTACACACCTAAGGAAGTAATCTTGGCCCCATATAGAGCCGAGCTAATGTAAACTACTAAATTACTTCGCCGACGCGACCATAACACATGTTGGGCGCAGCGGAAACCAACGCGCTGATTGCCTAGCCGCATTAGCATCGAGACTGCAATTCGAAGGTTCTGAGGAAACCCTGACTGTGAAGATAAGGACCGTAGATTCGACATGGCTTTCGCAACCCGAAAATGCCAAGGCCGACGACTGGAGAATACTAATTATCCAGGAGCTTAACATCTCTCTTTCCCAGGGGAGAGTCAGTCTCAAAACTTTACAAAGTTTCTTCATGCTCCGAGGAGTGCTGTACCACCGTAACCCAGACGGATCCTTGTCAAGATGCCTCAGAGAGGAAGAAGCGCACAATAACTCAAACGCGTTCACAGCGAAGTTTTCGGCTCACGTTGGTGGTAACGCTCTATCACCATTTGCAACGCCTTGGCTTCTACTGGACAGAAATGGAGGCTCAATCTCAGTTACTCCAAGAAACATGTTCTAATTGTCAAGCGCCGCCACATCAATTGGAAGTCTTCAACGTTGTAGTAGCAGGATTTCCCACACTACACCCCTTACTCGATTTTGCTTAATTAATCCATTGGAAGATGTAAGATCAAGAACATTTATTGATTGAATTCATGAAGTGTTTACACAGGAAAATAGAATTACACTTAGAAGTTAAAACGCTCTTAAACTTTCTCTCCTAATGACTTGCCTAACAATTCCAAAAAGATCTCCTCTTCAACAGACTCATTTAGCCCTTTATATAGGGTAATACATAGTGGATGACAATGAGTTATCCTTTATTTTCTGAATGTCTCGCTAAGTGTCGCAGATGCACAAACATTCGTTCTCGCGACACTTCTTACCCTCGCCAGTGTTTCACGTCTTCTTTATGTTTTGCTTGTCGCTTATTCATATTCAACATTTAACCTAGACAAGTGATCAGCAACAACATTTTCTGACCCTTTCTTATCTCGAATTTTGGTAGGCCTTGGAATGGGTATAAAATTAAGCCTACTTGTAATAAACCGCAAGTGCACGGTGTCTATCGGAGACGCGACAAGTACGGGTCGAACCACAGAGAAATGGGTGTGCTATGTATGATCTAAGGCTTGCTTCTTCAACTGATTTCAAGAGTGACAATGTGACAACAGGGGATTTGTGCCGATACGGCTGAATTGTAGTGAAATGAACCTAAACTAAGGTATAGACAGTGACAAAAAGGGCTTGCTAGGTCTTCAAATCCACCTCTCCAATTCCTACTATGTGCTCAACTAGTTGAGTGTCTTGTTCCTATGCCGGGTAAGTATAAAGTGTCAATTTTTACCACCTATTTAGGAGTTTCTCCTAGTGATAATTCAAATAACAAATAAGGCACTAATCCTAAGTACTAGTTGTCTAATTAAGCACAACTAGTCGTGGGAATTAGTATTAAAAATAGAAGCTAGAGCCGAAACACTCTCAACTCAAGATAACCTAACTACGGTGCATCCATGGCATTGGCATGCACCGTGAGAAAAAGGGTTGAGGTGTTAAAATTGAAGCTATCTTGTCAATTAAACACTCAAGAACAACTTAACACAGTTAAACACAATTGGGAATTAGGTTTCATTGAAACCCCAACAAACTAAATTAAAACATTAAAACCGCAAATAACAAAGAATTAAATCTACAAGGATACACTCACAACCCAGCATGCTTTCTATCAACACAATTCATCCCTATTTATACATGAAACAGACCCAAAATTACCAAACCCTAGTTTACTTTAAAACATAAATTAAATGTAACCCATACTGATATCCTCTGAATCGAGCTTTCCTCTTGATTAATCGGCTCTGACTCTTCTTCAATTGATTGATTGATCGAAACCCTAACCCATCTCTGTCTATTTCTCTCTTAGCTCCTAGGAAAGAAGATATGAAAGAACTAGAGAGTGATTAGGTAAGGTGGAGCGGCTTGGGGTGTTAGGAGATGATGGAGGTGGTGATGATGGTCTCTGAATCGGGTAAGGGAGGAGAAGGTGAGGGGCAGAGCTCTGCTCTGTGATGGAGACAGGAGAGAGGAAGAAAGAGAAGATGGAGAAGAGAATAGGATTTGGTCGACGGGTATAGGGTAGGTAGTTTTGTTGTGGGGCGGAGACATCAATATTTGATGAGGCAGGCGCAGCGAGTGTTGGATGAAGAGCATGCGAGATCTGAACGGCTCAGGATATAGACATCTTCGGTGTTGAGCGGGAGCGGCGATCTTTGATGGAATGGTTGGAGCGAGCGTCGGATCTAGGGTAAATCGAATCTAACGGCACTGGGATGAGACGGACTCGATCATCGGGTCATGGCTAGCTCAAGCCCATGTCTTGTAAGTTGGGTTGCGACTGATGCGCGCGCAGGCTTTGGCTATCTGCTCCATAGATGTTTGACTCCAATTCTTCGCTCTTTTGGCTCCTCAATTTCTCCGGATTTTATTTAGTACCTAAAAACACAAATTAATTAATACAAATATTTATTCTTGAAAACAAAGAAAACACAGAATCTGGGATAATATCTGATTTCTAAGCGCAAAAGATGAGTAAAATGCCAATAAAAGGTGTATAAATATGCACTATTTGGCACTCATCAAATACCCCCAAACCTGAATTTTACTTGTCCTCAAGTGAAACAGAAAAAAAAAAATCCTAACTATACCCCCTGTCGCAGTCTCGAATGCATTTAGCGTATGCACTAAGCCTTTTAAACCCTAGGTGTCCCTAGTGGACGAGTTGTAGTCTCGTGAGGGTTTACCGGAGGTGTACCCACAAAACCTTCTCCAACTTCGAGTGTAAAAGAGTCTCAAGCATCCAAGGAGCTATGAGGACATAGAGTTTCGCATGCTAGTAACAAGAAGTTGGAACTACCAAAGAACGCATTCTCATCCTTAAGTGCTGAGCGAGAAGTAACCATACCATATGAAAGAATTCGGATTCGATTGTGATCATAAGTCTCAACTTCTGCCTCACCATTAGGGTTTTATGATAATTGCACTCAAAAAGATCGCTTTTTAGTCTCTCATGTGTGCAGGCAGGAATAAAGAGAGAAATCCCAGACGTTGTAGGTAAGAAGGATAACCTTCCGAAATAAAATCTGGAGACTCCACAGAGGTGTGGACAAAAGAATCTTTTCATGATCTCTAAGAAAGGAAATCAACCATTAGCAAGGGGTGGGAGTACTTACTCGCTTCTCACCCGATCGGCAATTAATATCACTCTCTCATAAGAACCATAGAAACGTCTTCAATCTTCGGTCTTCGGTCTTCAAATGTTGATGACGAACTTCTAAACTTCACAAAACTTGACAATTTTTAACTTTTTCTACTCAATTTTCCTTGTTGTTTGGATTTTTTCTTTTTCAACTCTTCTTTACCATGGTGGTAGCAAAAATAACTACAATTTTTTTTTTTTTTTTTTTTTTTTTTTTAGTTTACAAAAAGTGAAAATAAAAATACAAATAATGAAACAACTAACTCCATGGACAAAGGACTTTAACACTCAATTTTTCCACAACTTGTATTGTCTTGATTTTATAAATTTTATTAATTCTCATCCTATTTTCTTTTCTTTTTCTTTGTTGCACGTAAACCTTGGACTATATCAACTTTTCTTTCAATATTCTGATGCTGCTCCGTTTGTTGACGATGATGTGTTTCTATGGGTCTTGCTGATTGAGAGAGAGAGTGATGCTAATTGCAAATCGATATTTAGAAGGAGTTTTCATCTTTAGACGTCACCCTCATGATTGACAAAAACTAGCACTCAAGAGATCAAAAGTAGTGCTGAAATTGGTGCGAAGTTGGGTAGCTCACCATTCCTACCCGGAATTGACGTACGGTGACACACACTCTAACAGCTTTTCTAGAAAGTTGCAAAAAAATTGAAGGTTGGTGCCTCACTTGATGTAAAATGGGTAGTCTCCACTATGTGTGATCACAACTCTACTACCGAATATCTAAACAAGACCTAATTCGCTCTCCCATGGTTAAATCCAACTTTAACGCTCTAATCAACTAAGGAACCCGATTGCGTTTTCCAGTACTTCCAAGTTCTGTTATTTCGGTCGTTTCTCTATGTAAACATAGCTAGAAGCATGCTAGTGACTCTAAAATCTCTAAAAGTTGGAGGTTTTTACAAAAGAGTTTTGAATTTTTTTTTTTTTTTTTTTTTTTTTTTGAAAATAAAAGATAAAATAAAAGACTAAAAACTCTAAATGCGAAATAAAAGATAAAATAAAAGACTAAAAACTCTAAATGCAAATGCACCCCAAACCTAAATCAAACATTGTCCTCAATGTTTCTACTGTATGGATAAAATTTAAACAAACACATACCATGAGAACTATGCTTGATAAGAGAAAAGGGAAGAGATTACCTGGATGCTCGGCAGAGCAAGGTTTGAGCTTCATTCGTTAAGGCTAGAATCCAACATTCTCGGCGGAGATCATATCGGATCAAAGACAATATACGCACAAGAAGACTCAACCGATGTAATAAAGAAAAATTTAACAAGTCCTACTGGATTATATACAAAAATTCACCATAAACCAACAATCTAAAGAGTTGAGGATCAACCCAATAGAAAATATATACAAACATCAACAAACCTTACACGATATAATATGAGAGTGCAAGTAAGACCGTGTGTATGTGAATGAGTTTCCCCCAAACCTAAACTTATGAACGGTGTGTTTGGGAGCACAAAATCTTGCAAAATTAAAGGTACATCATGCAAAAGGTCTAACTCAAAATGAGTTTTGCTAATTCTGAGCAGACATACATATTCCAACCGTGGCTCCTTAAGAGTGTTATACTTTGATGCAAAATAGTCCAAGAGGACTTGGGAAGCACAAAGCTCTAGGCCTAAGTTAGGCATTTTCAGAAAAGTTGGTTTTGCAATTTTGTGACAAACTACACCTAGGTTTGGTGGAGGAGTTTCAATTTGTGACTTAGGAGAGAGGTTAGGTACATCTAAGTTGTTTTCATGTTTAAAATCATTTGTACCATCACACACTTTCCCAAAGTCAGAAGAGGGTAAATCATGTTCATTTTCACAGGACAATTGCACAGGTTCCACATCATCATCACATATATGAATATTAGAAGAAGCATCATTCATGGGGTTCACAGAAGAGACACTTAATGTCTCGAACCTAAAGATTCTACTACATTTTCAAAATACACATGCTCTTCATATTCATCATCATCATCATAACAAGAATTCATTTCTCCATTCAAAATTGTAGTATTTTTAGTATACTCATCTACCTCTGGATTAGGTTCGTATTCAATGTTAGTTGCATGAGTAAGACTAGAAACACTATTTTCAATCCTATCATTTTGTAACTCAATCAAAGTTCCTTTGAAGAATCATCTTGAGTTGTTCTATTGAAGGAGAGTCTTCACTAGTGGGTATGCATTCCTCATATGGATATTCATTGTATGGTTGTGCATGAGGTTCACTAGAGAAGGGAAATTCATACATGTTTCTATATGGATGGTCATGCATTGCATTCATTTCAAGCCTAGCATTTTGCTCCATGAGTGTTTCCATTGTTGATTGCAAACTAAGAGTTGGGGGAGTATAAAATTGTTCATCTCCCCACTGTGGTGAATGATGCATGTGTGCAGGTTGATTATGGTCCCAATAGTCGCCAAAGATAGTCACTTCTAGACACTTCGTACATTGGATTATCATGGTTTTCCCTAGACCGTCTAAAAGCATGCAAAATATAACAAGATACTCGCGGGTGGTCTAAACCACCACATAAGGTGCAAGCATGCATTTCATATTGCCTAGGGAATTAGATTTGACGATCGCTCATGTGATTGCCTTTCTAAAGCGGATAATCGAGCTTCTAATTGATCTAAAAATGATGACCAAAGTATGAGAAAAGTGTTCATTTTCAACTTTGTGGTGGATGATGTATGTGATCATAATGATTAGGGTATGTGAGGTCAGGGCCCGGAGAAGGCTCATAAGCTTCCCTAAAATCACGATGGTGTGTGGGGAGTTCATACTGTGAAGCGTGCCCGTAAGCAAGCTCTCTAAGGGATTTGTTTGTATCCCCAGTTGCAGACCAGAATCCTAACATGATTTAGTACTCAAATTGAACTCAAAGCCCAGTTGAAGTGGACTAAGTTTGGTTTTAGTGGGATTGGTTTGGTTTATTGGGTTTCATTTGGTTTGTTGGGTTTTAGGTTTGTTTGGGCTTTGTTGTTTGAAGCCCAGGTTTTTGTGAAACTGCACAGCAAATCAGCTGAAGTGGGCTTAACTGTCAAAGGTTTGCCTCAGCCCAGCTGTGTGCAGCTTAGGTGGGCTTAGTCTATTGAACAGCCCAGTTTGGGTGTGGGCTCTAGGTTATGATCAGCCCGTGTTGGGCCTTAGATCACCGCATGCCCCAAGCTATGTGGCGGTGTTGGGCTTGGCGGTGGTTAAACCAAAATCTGGATGGGGTTACAGCCCAGCTGTGTGGGTTTCAGCTTGTGCACAGATTAGCACAGATTTTTGCAGCTAAGCACAGCCTAGTGCTTGCACAGCACAATAAAACTTGTGCTATCAACTCAGCACTGCTTAGTTGTGTGCACAGAGCAATGCAAACCTACAGAAAAGAAATGACACAGCACTAGTTTTGCTTGACTACACAGCACAGAACAACATCAAGATTTATGTGAACAGAGCAGCACAGGTTGTGCAGGCCAGGGTTAAGCTCAGCACAGGGTATCCTTTTTGAGCTAAAAGGATACATTCATCATAGTTCAGCACAGGATACAATGCAATATGTAACTCAGGGGATTTTCATGATACAGATTTACCCATATTAAGCAAGCTCAGCACACAGTTCAGCTACTCATGAAATGCACAGATGCAACAGATGATGTTAACAGGTCAATTGGTTTTCACAAAGTAATGCTTTGGTTGCACACAAGCACGAGGTACTCGATGGTGCCAATATACACAAATGATGGCAACAAAGCTTGCGGCTAACTTGGTCAGTCTAAGTTGCGGCTTAGTCTCTCAAATGCATGGAGCTAGCACAAGGCGTAAGATTATGGCTATTTCACATATGCATATTCCGAGCTAGCATGTTTGTGATTCACATCATAGAAATTCAAAGTTGTGGCTCGGGTGGGTTATGCACAAAGACAAAAGCAGTATAGCTCAAAGGGGATATAGCACAGGCCTTGTAAAGGCCAAGACTTCACAGCCAATTAGGGATGGTTACCTAGCATGGTGGCTACTCTGTCATGCAAGGCAATACAGGTTCAGCATATATTACAGTTTGGCCACATGCAAGTTATGTATATAACCAGGGAGTAATGGCTTACAATCAAAAATGCTCAAAGACGAAAGTTAATGTCAATGCGCAAAGTAGTGAGGCAATGATCAAAGAGCGGGTGACAAATTCATACAGGGGAATTTAGTGAGCATACAAAGCGAATCAATCACCACAAAGATCATGTTTATGAGAATTAAGAACCGGGTTATTATGCACACAAATAGTCAAAATACTGCACTAGGTGGTTGAGATGGATTTGCACACTTCACAAATTCATTCACCGGGCGATACACGACTAACCTCAAGTCTTGCGCTTTTCCTTGTCTGCCTTGGGCTGGCTCAGCTGCTCAGCAGGCACCTGTTGGCTCAACAAGAGAGTTTTAGTTCCCAAAGTGTGCAACTTAAGGCAAAGATGAATAAACCTGAGAGTAATTTGGACTGTCACAGGGAAAAAAAAATGCTAGTTGTTATGCTTGTTTGGACTGATAGGGACTAACAGTTACTAGTGACACTAAGATGCAAGATGTTATAGCTTGTTAAAGCTACAAAAATATGGGCTATGAAAATGCAGCTAAGTTACAGATGTAGCTAAGTTCGATGCTTATCTTTGATATGACACAACCAAATGAAAATACTAACAATGATATGATGAAATGTAATTATAACTAAGTTGCACTAATAAAGTAATGATGCATTAACAGATGGTATAACAGGTGCAGAGAACAACTAAATTACATTGCTGATGATGGAAAACAGTGAAGATGCAAAACAAAAAAGAATAGTTAAGTTACACTAACAAAAAGCTAAAAATAACAATGCAATGTGAGTATTTACAGGGAGAAATGGAAATTCAGTAAAGATAAGCCAACAATCGACAGGGCACACGCCAAGTCCCCGGCAGCGGCGCCAAAAACTTGGTAGGCCTTGGAATGGGTATAAAATTAAGCCTACTTGTAATAAACCGCAAGTGCACGGCGTTCTTGCCTTTATGACAGATAGGGAGGAGTGTCAATTCGCCTTGTCTCTAAGGTGTTTCTCCATATGATAGTTTTGATCACAACTAAGGTATTTATCCCAAGCATTACCCGTCCATTTAGAGTACAACTAATCCGAGGATGAATAACAATCTAATTAGGCTTGAGTTGCGAATAATCATCACGGGGGTATTCTAACTACAAGCAGTATCCATGGCATTGGCATACACCTGTGAGAGCAATGTGTTGATATGCTAAGATCAAATTTTATCTTAAAAATTAATTAAGCATTCAAGAAAAAACATGTGAAGTATGCAAAACACAAGAATGGATTAGGGTTTCATCTCAACCCTAGCCAAAATAAACTACAAAATAAACTACAAAATTAAACCTAATTGATGCACTGGCTAGTCCAGGCCTCCTTTCCATCAACACAATTCATCCCTATTTATACATGCAACAGACCCAAAATTACCAAACCCTAGTTTACTTTAAAACATAAATTAAATGTAACCCATACTCGACATCCTCCCGAATCGAGCTTTCCTCTTGATTAATCGGCTCGACTCTTCTTCAATTGATTGATTGATCGAAACCCTAACTCCATCTCTGTCTATTTCTCTCTTAGATCCTAGGAAAGAAGCTATGAAAGAACTAGAGAGTGATTAGGTAAGGTGGAGCGGCTTGGGGTGTCAGGAGATGATGGAGGTGGTGATGATGGTCTCGAATCGGGTAAGGGAGGAGAGGGAGGGGCGAGCTCGCTCCGTGATGGAGACAGAGAGAGGAAGAAAGAGAAGATGGAGAAGAGAATAGGATTTGGTCGACGGGGTATAGGGTAGGTAGTTTTGTCAGGGGCGGAGACATCAATATTTGATGAGGCAAAAAAAGCAGCGAGTGTTGGATGAAGAGCATGCGAGATCTGAACGGCTCAGGATATAGACATCTTCGGTGTTGAGCGGAGCGGCGATCTTTGATGGAATGGTTGGAGCGAGCGTCGGATCTAGGGTAACTCGAATCTAACGGCCGGATGAGACTGACTCGGATCCGGGTCATGGCTAGCTCAAGCCCATGTCTTGTAAGTTGGGTTGCGATCGATGCGCGCGTTGTGCTTTGGCTATCTGCTCCATAGATGTTTGACTCCACCTTCGCTCTTTGGCTCCTCAATTTCTCCGGATTTTATTTAGTACCTAAAAACACAAAATTAATTAATACAAATATTTATTCTTGAAAACAAAGAAAACACAGAATCTGGGATAATATCTGATTTCTAAGCGCAAAAGATGAGTAAAATGCCAATAAACGGTGTATAAATATGCACTATTTGGCACTCATCAAA
>JAJJWW010000972.1:0-16876 GCA_023531295.1 Papaver armeniacum | reverse complement strand
TTGAAGGTGTTTATGGGTGAAAATCGTTTCTGCCGATTTCGGTAAATTCGGTAGGTGAGTGAGAAACTGGTTCAAACCCTAAACAAATGTGCTGCACGTGAGAACTTTATAGATTCGAGAGATCAATCTGTAAAGTCCTACCTAAACCAAGAAATGGCCGTTCCGGACTTGCTTCGGTCACAAAGTGGAGGAGAAGGGTTGATTTGGGGAGGGAAGCAAAGAAAGGTGTTGAGACCGGTAATAGTGCAGGAGAGTAGTATCTCGACTTGTATCGAAAGTGAAAGCTTAGGAAGCTTGCAAGAGGTGGAAGCTTTTTTGGGAGAGCTTGCGAAGTTGCCTTTCCGAGAGTGTAGTATTTTTCTCCCGACCGAGACTTGTTGTCCGGTGGAAATAGGTAAGACCTATTTATACAAGTCGAGATTTGAACGTACTCGACCTCATGAAGGAAGAGAGTAAAGGGTGAAATAATGGGAGGAGGTGGTAACCGCATGGTGTTAATGGGTGAAAACGTTTTCACCATTATTTCCTCTTTATTTGACCGCTTTATTCCTTTTCACGCTTTCTTAATGTGAGCGTAGTGTACGCCTGCATGTCAGGATCGCCAAACCAAAACCCTAGAAAGCATCCCCGCCTTGTGTTGATGTCTCGAGTGTTGGTTGCATCTTGCGTGCAAGTGGTGTCGCTAGGGACGCATGTGGCATGTGCCAATGGCATGTGCGGAATGCCTTCGTTGCGAGTTGCACTCGAGCGTAAGTGGTAATGCGGAGAAGCTGCTAGTGGCGTGTGTGGCATGTGCCAACGGCATGTGCGGAATGCCTTGGTGGTAGGTTGCACGGTTTGCAAGTTAGGCTACCAATGCGTGTGTGTTTGGCATGTGCGGAATGCCTTGGTGGTAGGTTGCACGGTTTGCAAGTTAGGTTACCAGCGTGTGTGTTTGGCATGTGCCAATGGCTCGTGCGGCCATGTTGACCTAGTTGCAAGTCTTGCAAGCCTAGGGTGCTATATTTGGCGTGGGCCAAAGGCATAGCGGTTTGGAAATATGGCTTGCGACACGTGTTGGCATGTGCCAATGGCACGTGCCATGTTGACCTAGTTGCAAGTCTTGCAAGCCTAGGGCGCTATATTTGGCGTGGGCCAAAGGCATACGGCTTGGAAATATGGCTTGCGACACGTGTTGGCATGTGCCAATGGCACGTGCGGCCATGTTGACCTAGTTGCAAGTCTTGCAAAGCCTAGGGCGCTATATTTGGCATGTGCCAATGGCATAGCGGCTTGGAAATATGGCTTGCGTACGTGTTGGCATGTGCCAATGGCACGCATGCCATGTTGACCAGTTGCAAGTCTTGCAAGCCTAGGGCGCTATATTTGGCGTGGGCCAAAGGCATAGCGGCTTGGAAATATGGCTTGCGACACGTATTGGCATGTGCCAATGGAACGTGCGCCATGTTGACCTAGTTGCAAGTCTTGCAACCTAAGGCGCTATATTTGGCGTGGGCCAAAGGCATAGCGGCTTGGAAATATGGCTTGCGACACGTGTTGGCATGTGCCAATGGCACGCAGCCATGTTGACCTAGTTGCAAGTCTTGCAAACCTAGGGCGCTATATTTGGCGTGGGCCAAAGGCATAGCGGCTTGGAAATATGGCTTGCGACAGTGTTGGCATGTGCAATGGCACCGCAGCCCATGTTGACCTAGTTTCAAGTCTTGCAAACCTAGGGCGCTATATTTGGCGTGGGCCAAAGGTATAGCGGCTTGAGATTTGGCATTATTGCCATGGTGCGCAGTGCGGCTTGGTTTGGCATTGTTGCCATGATGCTTGCGAGATCGCGGCTTGGTTTGGCATTGTTGCAGCATGGTCGCAAAGATGCGGCTTGGTTTGGCATTGTTGCCATGGTGCGCAGGGCGGCTTGGTTTGGCATTGTTGCCATGGTGCTTGCCAGGGCGCTTGGTTTGGCATTGTTGCCATGGTGCGCAGATGCGGCTTGGTTTGGCATTGTTGCCATGGCGCGTAGTATGCGGCTTGATTTGGCATTGTTGCCATGGTGCGCGGTGCGGCTTGGTTTTGGCATTGTTGCCATGGTGCGCAGATGCGGCTTGGTTTGGCATTGTTGCCATGGTGCGCAAATATGCGGCTTGGTTTGGCATTGTTGCCATGGCGCGCAAAGATGCGGGCTTGATTTGGCATTGTTGCCATGGTGCGAGGGTGCGGCTTGGTTTTGCATTGTTGCCATGGTGCGCATAAAGATGCGGCTTGGTTTGGCATTGTTGCCATGGCGCGCAAAGATGCGGCTTGGTTTGGCATTGTTGCCATGGTGCGCAGGGCGCGGCTTGGTTTTGGAATTAGGGTTACGGTTGAAAACCCTAACTGGTATTTTGAAAAAATACCCCTATTAATTATTTACACCGAAAGTTAAATGCTCTTAGTTAATGTGTTGCGGGTAACACTAGGTCATGGGGGTTTTACGATTTTACCCCTTGTTTAAAAACCACCATCAACATTAAGTCCCCTACTTAGCTTCCGAACAGGGGCTTTGTTGCGAGGTAAGCATAAGATGGTGACAAACTATTAACGGCAAAAACGTAAGGAAAATTGAAGGAGGCTTGTCCGACCTTTTATAAATAGGGTTTGGAATCCTTGCCTCACGGTAGTTTTGCACAAATCCCGAGGCCGGTACAATTGGTGAGGTCGGTGCGGCTTGGGCGATGTTGGGAAGTTGGCATGAGTTGGGAAGGCGAGTGTGCTTGGCGGGTGGGACCGTCGCAAAGTGTAGAAGTCTTGCGTGCTTGCGGCGTGACTTGGTTAGTTTTCTTGATAAGTTGCATGAAATCAATTTTTGCCTCATGGGGGCATTCCATAAGTCGGTGACTCAAATTGACACTTTTGCTTCTCAAGCCGCTCATATCTTTGTCTTCGATGACGATTTGAGCGCCAGAAAACCTCGTTCATTCAAAGTCGCTTGCCCGGTTATATGCCGTCTTTCTTCGTGGGGTCTTTCCGGATAGGCCGCTGAATATCGACCGTGTTTAGCTTCGTCACATGGGTTTCGATCAAGGGGTGCCTCTTGTTTATCGGCCGGTGATCCCTAAGGATTCATTGCGTGTCGCCTTTGGACGCTTGGTGCCCTTAAGCCGGTATCCGTCTTTCCTTCTTTCAAATGGGAAGAGTAACTTTGACGACCTTCGGCTATAATGAGTTTTGGTGCGACGAGTTTACTATGATCCGAGGTTTTGTGAATAACGTGGTGGAAAACGTTCGTTGCAAACCTTCCCCAAAGCAGCTCGAAGGAGTATCCAACGTTGAGAGATCCCAAGCGAAAGTTGCCTAGCAATTCGGAAAGCCCCTGTGCCAAGGAACGGAGAACGAAGAATCATGCTTTGGCGGGTTCCGGACGGTTTCACAAGATCCTCCGACGGCCCTTGTGTCTTTCGATTCTTCCATAACCGGTATGTGTCGCTCTTCATTGGTTTGTCTCAAAACACGTGAATTTCACGAGAATATGTGTCTTGTTTCCTTCTGGGCTTCGGTAGTGTTAATGCTTTCACGCTCTTGCGCGTTGCCGGGAGACGGCAATTTCTTCAAAGAACTCAGCTGACATTGAGCCTTCTCATAGCGATGATGAGTCGGAGAGAGAAGAAAGGTTCAACAAGTGAGAGTGATTCCTCCGCTTGACTGGTTCTGCTTTAAGTGGTTCGGTGAGTTTCGCATTTCTTTTCTTTCTTCTTTTGTTCCTCTTTTGAAAAAATGTCTAACTCAAGTTTGCAGGAGGAATCGGTTGGAGGACGATTCTCAAAGGAGTCACACGAAAACTTGCCTTTGGTGACCACCGTGACTTAGAGATGGGAGTTAGCCAATTCACGGGCACGACGTGGTTCAAACGGTGGATGATTCTCGATGGTTGTTGCCGTAGACATGGAAGAAGACCCTATGCGAGTCGTGAGGCCACTTGCGGGCGCCATTTTTTATCCCCCGTACTTGGTTCCTTATCCCGGTCATGTCTTTGGTTGGCGACACAAGCGTGCCGACTAAGCATGAGGCGTTGTACACGAGAATGCGGGAGAAGCACGGACATATGGCTACAACCAAGAAGGTTACTAGTCGATTTGCGCTGGTTAAGCGTGTGGAAGAGGCTTTATCTTCCATTGAGGACATGCGTGAGGGTAACCTGGGTCACACCGTTTTCAAGACGTTATTGCCGATCGGGAGCACCATCGCGACGTGTGCGTAGAGAAAGGAGTTCAACACTTCGTGGTTTGTCGAAGGCCTTGCCGAGATCCAAAAGTTGAAAGATGCAGTGTCGAAAGCCTTTCCGCCGAGGAGATTGCACGACGGGAGATGGAACTCGAAAAGCTTTCCAAGATGTTGACTATGAAGAGAGCGGCTCTTGAAGATGTGAAGTTGACTTTCTCCAAAAAGAGCAAACTGTTTGGATGATTTTCCTGAACGTTTCTCCGTTAAACTTTCATTTAGGTTTTTTTTTTTTTTTTTTTTTTCAAAGGCATATTGGATGTCCGGTTTGAAAACTTGACTTTGATAGACAGTGGTAGCTTTTTAGGTATTGGATTATTTACTGGGATGAATGATTTTGATAATATGACTCTGATTATGTTTTGGGAAAGGAATATTGCTTTTATGAAAGTGCGTGCTAGCAATAGGCACGAGACTCGGTAGTATGACGGTTTTACTAAGGACCTAAAAATAGATCGTATATCTTGTGCAAGTCTAAATTTACTCACTTCATAGGTTTTGTGAACACGCCCCTCTCCGTGTAAAGGCGGCCTTGTTTGGTAGCATTGCCGCTAGTCCCCAATTGTCGGTAAGCGTCTTTAACGAGTCCCCGGTTTTCAAGTGTAGTTTTTCAACGATAACCGGGTTGTCGCGATCCGGTCGGACCGAGTCACAAGTCCCCAATTCTTGGTAGCATCGCCAAAGAAGTCCCCAATCGTCGTAGCATTTTCGGCGATTGAGTGATATCATCTTTCAAAGAAGTCCCCGGTTTTCTTGTGTAGTTTACAACTAGTAACCTCGTCGTCTGGTAGTTGAGTCGGATTGAGTCGCCTTCCCTACCATCTTGACATCCGGGTCAAGAACGAGATCGATAACTGATGTTGTAGCCGAGGATCAATCCTCCCGCCGTGGTCGCCAATTGTTTATGGGTGAAAATCGTTTCTCGCCGATTTCGGTAAATTCGGTAGGTGAGTGAGAACGGTTCAAACCCTAAACAAATGTGCTGCACGTGAGCACTTTATAGATTCGAGAGATCAACTGCGCCCAAGTCCGGCCTAAACCAAGAAATGGCCGTTCCGGACTTGCTTCGGTCGCAAGTGGAGGAGAAGGGTTGATTTGGGGAGGGAAGCAAAGAAAGGTGTTGAGACCATCACACTCCGGGAGAGTAGTATCTCGACTTGTATCGAAAGTGAAAGCTTAGGAAGCTTGCAAGAGGTGGGAAGCTTTTTTGGGAGAGCTTGCAAAGTTGCCTTTCCGAGAGTGTAGTATTTTTCTCCCGACCGAGACTTGTTGTCTGGTGGAAATAGGTAAGACCTATTTATACAAGTCGAGATTTGAAACGTACCCTGACCTCATGAAGGAAGAGAGTAATGGGTGAAATAATGGGAGGAGGTGGTAACCGCATGGTGTTAATGGGTGAAAACGTTTTCACCATTATTTCCTCTTTTATTTGACCGCTTTATTCCTTTCCACGCTTTCTTAATGTGAGCGTAGTGTACGCCGTGATGTCGTGATTCTCCAAACCAAAACCCTAGAAAGCATCCCCGCTTGTGTTGATGTCTCGAGTGTTGGTTGCATCTTGCGTGCAAGTAGTCTTTCTAGGACGCATGTGGCATGTGCTAAGCTTGGCATGTGCGGAATGCCTTCGTTGCGAGTTGCACCTCGAGCGTAAGTGGTAATGCCGTAGCTGCATAGTGGCGAGTGTGGCATGTGCCAACGGCATGTGCGAAATGCCTTGGTGGTAGGTTGCACGGTTTGCAAGTTAGGCTACCAGCGTGTGTGTTTGGCATGTGCCAATGGCATGTGCGGAATGCCTTGGTGGTAGGTTGCACGGTTTGCAAATTAGGCTACCGCGTGTGTGTTTGGCATGTGCCAATGGCTCGTGCGGCCATGTTGACCTAGTTGCAAGTCTTTGCAAGCCTAGGGTGCTATATTTGGCGTGGGCAAAGGCAGTATACGGTTTGGAAATATGGCTTGCGACACGTGTTGGCATGTGCCAATGGCACGATGCGGCCATGTTGACCTAGTTGCAAGTATTGCAAGCCTAGGGCGCTATATTTCGGCGTGGGCCAAAGGCATACGGCTTGGAAATATGGCTTGCGACACGTGTTGGCATGTGCCAATGGCACGTGCGGCCATGTTGACCTAGTTGCAAGTCTTGCAAGCCTAGGGCGCTATATTTGGCATGTGCCAATGGCATAGCTGCTTGGAAATATGGCTTACAGTACGTGTTGGCATGTGCCAATGGCACGTACGGCCATGTTGACTAGTTGCAAGTCTTGCAAGCCTAGGGCGCTATATTTGGCATGGGCCAAAGGCATAGCGATTGGAAATATGGTTTATGACACGTGACAGCATGTGCCAATGGCACGTGCGACCATGTTGACCTAGTTGCAAGTCTTGCAAACCTAGGGGCGCCATATTCGCGTGGGCCAAAGGCATAGCGGCTTGGAAATATGGCTTCGCGACACTTGTTGGCATGTGCCAATGGCACGTGCAGCCATGTTGACCTAGTTGCAAGTCTTGAACCTATGGCGCTATATTTGGCGTGGGCCAAAGGCATACGCTTGGAAATATGGCTTATTACGTGTTGGCGCATGTGCCAATGGCACGTCTTGACCATGTTGACCTAGTTGCAAGTCTTGCAACCTAGGCGCTATATTTGGCGTGGGCCAAAGGCATAAAGGCTGAGATTCGGCATTGTTGCCATGGTGCGCGTGAGGTGCGGCTTTGGTTTGGCATTGTTGCCACGATGCGCAGATGCGCTTGGTTTGGCATTGATGCCCGGCGGTCGCAAAGATGCGGCTTGGTTTGACATTGTTACCATGGCGCGCGATGGGCGCGCTATTTGGCATTGTTGCCATGGTCTTGCCAGGTGCGCTTTGGTTTGGCATTGCTTCCATGGCGCGTTAGATGATGCGCTTGGTTTGGCATTGCCATGGCGCGCCTTGATATCGCTTTGATTTGGCATTGTTGCCATGGTGCGCAGGTGCGCTTGGTTTGGCATTGTTGCCATGGTGCGCAAGATGCTTGGTTTGGCATTGTTGCCATGGTCGCATAAAGATGCGCAGTTTGGCATTGTTGCCATGGCGCGCAGGTGCCGCTTTGATTTGGCATTGTTTCCATGGTGCGCAGGTGCCGCTTGGTTTGGCATTGTTGCCAAAGTGCAAATATCGCGCTTGGTTTGGCATTGTTTCCATGGCGCGCAAGATGCGCGCTTGGTTTGGCATCGTTGCCATGGTCGCCTTAGGCGCGGCTTGGTTTTGGAATTAGGGTTCGTGGTTGAAAACCCTAACTGCATTTTGAAAAATACCCCTATTAATTATTTACACCTGAGTTAAATGCTCTTAGTTAATGTGTTGCGGGTAACACTAGGTCATGGGGTTTTACGATTTTACCCCTTGTTTAAAAACCACCATCAACAGAAGGTAATCTGGTCCTGCTGGATCTTCTTAACTTAGCTTCTAGTTGTTATTGCACTTCTTGCTCAACATCGCTATCACCCACCGAACATCTTCGCCAGAGCTTCATCTTCATGATTGTGTTCTCTTCTTCATTACCATTACCATCAATATCATCATCATGTTGTTCAAGAGTAGAACAACTCGGATTTGGATCCAAGGTCATGTCATCTTGAAGATTTGGCATTTCAATCTTCTCAAAGTCTTCAATAGTCCGGGTCTTCAAGGAATGATCCCTACTTTTAATAACCTTCTTCTCAACTGATCCCAAAATATGTAACCAAACTTCTCCTCATCCCATAGCCTAGAACACACACTTTTGCTTTGTCATCAAGCTTTGATCTCGATCTTTTGGGATACGAACAAAAGCCCCGCAACCAAACACTCTCAAGTGATCATAAGTAGGCTCTTTGTCTCTCCATACCTTTTTCTCGCTATTCTCCATCTAGCGGCCTTTGGAGGAGATCGATTGATCAAATACACAGCAAGTATTCATTGCTTCACCCCTTAAATGCTTCGCAACTTGGAATGAGATAACATGCACCTGATTCTCTCAAAAATAGTGCGTTCATCCTCTCTGTAACACAATTATGTTGTTGAGTCTTCGGTACTGATTGTTCATGACGTATACCCATGCTCTTGCAATACACTTCAAGTGGTCCAATGTACTTGTTGATGGGTGAAAACTACTCCTGCAGAATTTGGTAATTTGGGGTGTGGATGAGGAATGAATCTAAACCTTCAACAAATGCACTTTAATGCAAGTGAGTGCTTGTGGATTCGAGAGATCAATCAGGCAAGTCCGGCCTAAACCAAGAAATGGCCGTCTGCATTTGTTTTGGCCACAAAATGAAGGAGATGGGGTTGATCTTAGGGAGGGAAGCGAAGAAGGTGTTGAGATTGTGAAGATGTTGGCTTGCTTATGACTTGTAAACAGAAAGATGAGCAAGCTTACGGTTGATGCAAGCAGTGCTCGGTGTTTGAATACGGTTTTGTATTAACACTTGGTTTCGGTCAGTCGAACTTGTGTTGTTACCGTCTCTTGTTTGAAATAGGCTGAGAACCTATTTATACAAGTCATTGAGCCTCATTCACGTTTCTCGTGGGAAGTGGAGGTAGTGGAATGATGGACGTGGAGTGGAGTTGTGTGTCTGATACACGACCGCCTTGCCCACTTCTCCCCTGTTCATCTCTAACCGCCCATGACTTCCTAACACGTTTTGTGATGGCGCGTTACGCCGCACGCCGTAAACCGCCTGACCAATACCCCAAAGATGTATACCCCAGCTTTGTGACATGATTGATGTTCGGAATGTGGATCGTGGATCCATGAAAGATAGCATGTAATGCTGAATTGAATAACTCACAAGATTCGAAAGTCGATACTTGTGAAGTATCGTGTGTATTTTATGCAGTACCGTATCATGGTGTGGTAAGGCGATGGGTAATGACGCCTCATAACCAATTGACTCCTAACTGTGGTCAGATAACCAAGTCAGGTGAAGTTGGATGGATGAGATGAGCTTTGAGACACTCATCCGCGACCGTTGATGAATATTAGGTTTTTTAAAGAGGTGCGCAAGCATCACTCTTCGCCTTGGTCAAAACCAAGTATGGGAAGGATTTTGAGAGGACCGACCATATGCGTGCGCCCGGCATGATGGTGTAGGTGCACGTATTCGCTCCCTCACGAAAGCGCGATCCGGGCCACTCAATTTGACCGGCAAAGAGGAGTGGTCGAGATCGATTTTGCGATAAGAGTTTGATACCTCAAGAAGCCGCGCCATACTTTCTTTTCTGTTTTCCAAGACGACCTAGCTTGGTCGGTCTTGGCCTGGTTGGTTTGGCGTGAAGATGGTAGGCTGATGTTCACGCCCATGTCTCACCGTCCCATGAAAACGTGATCTAAGCCACCCAATTCGTCCTGAAGTTGAGTGGTCGAGATCGATTTGCAATTTGGGAAGTGTATCCACGCATGTTTGAGCGGGCGTTTGGATTGGCCGGCGTGATATGCCTTGGCCGACCGCATGAAGAGGTAGATGGGCCCACTTGGTCATCCGGGTATGACCGACCCGCTACGGAATTCAGACCCTCCATTCGTGCCGAGAAGATGGACGCGCGTGATGGCTTGAACCTTACCTTTGGCTTTCAAAGCCGCGCGACCATGCTATTTCAAAGTGACGAATGTGTTGTAACCAACCATGGTTGGTTTTGACCGATTGGTCAAGTGTGTAGGCGGTCACATGGTGATTGTGTCGACATGCTCCGGCCCTTGAGTCTGCATCTACACCCTCCATCTATGCCTGCGAAGATGGATGGTTGAGACTGCTTTGCGGCACATGTAATATGCCGCAAACCCCAATTTAGGTTTTCCGCCCATAATGCTTGGTATGGACAGCTTCTTGGCAAGCAAAGGCCAATGGTCGACCATGCGGGGTCGCCGTGTGTATTCCATACATGCTTGGGGGTGATGGAATTGATCTGTGGTCATCCAATCATGCTTGTGGAGTTGGATGATCGCGATCGTATCATATCCTCAAGCTAAGGCCGTGGGTATTCCATACCATGCTTAGGGTGATGGAATTGATCCGTGGTCATCCAATCATGCTTGTGGAGTTGGATGATCGCGATCGTATCATATCCTGGAGATCGATACATCAAGTCCTGATGCTCAATCGGAGCTAGTATAACACACCGGACCCATAGGCTCAATCGGGCTAGTATAACACACCGAGAGGGCTCAATCGGGCTAGTATAACACACCGAGAATCACCTGACGGTATTTTCGTATGGTTTCATTATAGTGCTGAGGTTCGTGTTACTCGTATGATAACACTCGCCTTATGCCACACGATAATGATTCATTATAGTGCTTGATGTCGTGTTACTCTATAAGAGTAACACTGGCCATCATGCCACACTGATAATGAGTACAGAAATACAAGGTCGAATTAAGTGAGGAGTATCCAACACTTATAAATGGCTTTATCTTTTACAAGATGTCAGCGCATGATTTTTCTCGGTTTTTTACAAACTCAACCTGAACGAAAATCCACCATCAACATTAAGTCCTCGCCTAGCACACAATGGTTACACTATTGTGTGGTAGGCATGAGATGGTGACAAGAAAGATAAAACTTATGAGACAATGTTAGATGTTACCAGAGAGACGGTCGTCCCGTCCTTCGAGCATGTCACGTTCAAGAGACGTCCGTGTGTTCCCCAGCATGATGTCGGTCTTGCTCGCCTCGATCGACCTTGCTATGATCGCCTTGGCCGAGGGGCTATTGTGCTCGCTTGCTCAATCGTGGGGATGTGCCTAATCGATCACCGCTGCGCTCGTTCGTGGGGTTACCGCGCCTTGATCGAACGTGGGCTTGTTGTGTCTCGCGGTTGAAAGTGGGTCTACATCGTACATGCTTCAAACGCGCCATGTGCTGACTCAAACCGCCCGTCAGGCGCCTATTATACCACCTTATGTCGTGATTAACACCCGAGCTTTTGCGACTTGAGCAATACCGGCCTTTTGACTTGAGCAATACTCGACTTGAGGCTTGAAATCAATACCGACAGGACTTGAATGATGTTTGATCAAGCCATTGTGTGAGTTGTGTCTTTGCCGTGTGTGGCGACACTTCTCATATGCTTTCATACAAGTTCTAACTCCCGTCTTTTATTTCATTGCGGTAGAAAGAATCCCATGAGATGTCTTCTCGAGATAATGTCAAAAGCCAAGTCGGGAAGTGTTGACAACTTCAAAGATATGCCGACCATCGATGATGAATTGTTCACCGCGCCTTTCAACTATATGAAAACATCCGTCCACAGATAACTTTCCTCCTATCGACTTGGTTTTTCATGCTCACTGGTCCTCATGAAGGATGGATGAGACGTATGTTGAGCAATGAGTACATCAAAGATAACTTGACCTGATGCATTATTGATGCGGAGTGTTGAAACGCCTCGAGAGGATGTTAAAGTGGTTTCGATGCGACCGTTGAGGTGGGTCCTTGAGAGAGTGTTGAAGAAGGATTCTCAAGCGAACGTGGGTCTCGGAGAGAGCGTTGCGGCGCTCTTGAATAGACCATCAAGCAGCCTTCGCTGAGGGAGCGCTGAAGTGGCTTCCTCTTCGCCGACACTTGCGAATCCATGATTCTTGACCCGACCATCTTTCTCATGTCAAGAAGTCCTCGACCGACGGTGAAGGAACTTCATGCGAGCCTCGCCCCAAGCGTGGTTTACATGGTTTGTCCGTAGAGGGTTGTTGTCGAGCTGTGGTATGGAATACCTTGGACGTTGTTTCATCATTGTGGGATTCGTGCACGTGGTACCGGAGTTGAGCGATGGACGCGCATGATGTCAGATCTTGGTGGTTTTCCTCTTCGCCGCTCAAGGAACAAGCTACTGTAGGCCGAATGTCAGACGCCCGTTGGTGAGATATATGCCCCTACAAACATTATGAGGCTCTTCCCAGGGGCCCGGTTCTTTCTATCGTGGCATATGTTGTTGTAGATGAGCGTTCAACAGCTCAGAGGATGACCAAAAGCGGGATTCTCCAATATAGCGTGATAGACATGTACCGATAATCATAAAGTGACTCACCCGGATCTTGTTCGACCACCACCGATGGAGTAACTCGCCCGATCTCTCGATATGACGGTTGGACATCGTTATCTTCTTGAGGTCGCTCCTTGAGGTATCGGCTCCGGTGGAAGATTACTCGTAGAGCTTATACGTTGAACCCGCTCTTTAAACCAAATGGCAAAGATGGTATAATAAAAATTTCCGAGAGGAGTTCGAAAAGATATCTTACTTGCATCATGCCTTCGTACATCCTTATCTGTTTGTAACGCTACATCCATCCATGGAGGAGAACATGCCGTGTCCGCCAAAGTGCAAGTCTGTATCCTGATCTATCCATTTTCCTCATGTATGAACTACAACCGTTTAACCGACTTGGATACGAGGTATGACATGTATATGATGGGTGACCAATTTTCATCCTGCATTTCTTCATATCTCCAAGCAAATATGTCCCGGTACTCTTTGAGAAGTTGCACGAGCTTCGTGCGTTTATCCGTACACAAGATTGAGCCGATGGAGATAGGCCTAGGAGATTCCTCAACGATTTCAATTTCATCAGTTGTAGAGTTGGTGCCATCTTGCAACAAGTTGGGAGCATCTAGCACTTGCTCTTGTGGTTCGTTGTCATTTGTAGCATTCCATTAGGTGGAGACCGGGTAACGCCTCCTCCGCCGATAATGGCAGTCTTGGAGTATACCGTTTTCCTTTCGGTCACGACTCCGCCATAAAAGTTCGTTTCCCTCCTCGTGTGAACATGGGTTGTGGCTTCACAAAGATGGAGAAGAATGTTTGTCAAAGAAAGATGCATCGTGGGTACTAGCCCTCAATGATGCAAGCCGGTCTTCTTCCCGAATTGACGCCCACATGGGGAGTGGGATGCAACGAACTTGTTCGATTCTTTCCACGGAGCTTCTCCCGTATGTGCTCGGTTTGGTTTCCCCTCGAAGTCCGTCATCGTGGGTAGGCTTCCGTACGACCTTGCCTGGGAGAGCCTCGATGTCCCGAGAATCTTGAGAGTAATGAAGACGATCCCGTGTAGATAAGTGGTCGTCTTGAACTCGAATCCTTGATGCGTGCAGTGACATGTGGTCACTACCGTGACCTTCCTCCCGGTTGATAGCAGCAAAACGCCTCCGCGCGCCGATTCTTCGAGAGACGTGGAAAGTTTGCATAAACTTTCCACTAGAGAAACCGCTTCCGATCCACCGGCCTCGTTCATAGTGAAACTATTGACTTGAGGAAGATCGTTGTGAGGATCGGGCCTCAAAGCAGTAGAGCTTCCATGACAGACCGCCATATCGATGTCGCTTCTTTGATCGTGTCCGTGCCATCAAGTACCTTCTCCTATATGCGTTGAATTCATTCCTTGTTGGCTCCGAGGGGCTGTTGCATGTCATGTGGAAATCGATCGATTAATGTCTTAAGAAAAGTGAGTACCTCTTTCCGAAGTTGCGCCATATCCGCTTGAGTCTTGACAAGAACTTCCCCGCTTCCATCAAGTCCGCAATAATGGGAGATGGTCCTCCTTTCGCCTCCTGTTCTCGTCCCGATGAAGGAGTGGAAGTTGTCAAGCTCCGGTGACTACCGAGGTGTTACACTTGATGAGATGCCGGACTTGTTTGCTACCCGCTCGTGATGGGAGGTGTTGTAATATCACCGCCGAGTGATCGACCGATCGTTCCCATCCTCTCGCACTCACGTGTTACTTGATTGATTTCTCCTTCCTCAGCGTTTCTTCACGGCCGACAAGGGTCTTGAGATGTAAATCTTCCAAAGGGATCCGTAAGCCGCAGGCTCCATTTCTTTATCCTGAGACGTTGTAGTACTCCTGACAAGTCCTCCCTCCCGAGGAGCTGCCTCGGTTCTTCATTGTTGACCGGACCATGTTGTTCATCTTTCCTCGAGTCACCCGCGGTTAAACGCTCTTTTTCCTCTCCACCGGCAAAGGTGTGACTCCCCGACTAAGGATTCAACATTTCTTGCACCGCCGAGTAGATGCACGCCGATCCTTCTTGTAATTGTGATGTTATATCATTCTAAAGGCGGAATGTTTCGCTCTACCTTCCGGTGATACCGACTTGATTTGCCAAGACATCCTCCAAGATTCTAACTATACTTCCCATGATATCTCGAACCACTTTGTGGGTTTCACGAGGGATGCATCGATGGAAAACCGAAGAATTGAGAATTCAATTTTGTGCAACCGAGAGATCAACCTCCCACTTGTGGTCGCCAATTGTTGATGGGTGAAAACTACTCCCCGCAAATTTGGTAATTTGGGGTGTGGATGAGGAATGAATCTAAACCTTCAACAAATGCACCGCGCGGTGAGTGCTTGTAGATTTGAGAGATCAATCAGGTAAGTCCTACCCAAACCAAGAAATGGTCGTTCCGACTTGTTTTGGTCACAAAGTGAAGGAGATGGGGTTGATCTTAGGGAGGGAAGCGAAGAAGGTGTTGAGATTGTGAAGATGTTGGCTTGCTTATGACTTGTAACAGAAAGATGAGCAAAGCTTGCGGTTGATGCAAGCGAGGCTCGGGTGTTTGAATACGGTTTTGTATTAACACTTGGTTTATGTCGCCTCGAACTTGTGTTGTTCTCTCTTGTTTGAAATAGGCGAGAACCTATTTATACAAGTCATTGAGCCTCATTCACGTTTCTCGTGGGAAGTGGAGGTAGTGGAATGATGGAGTAGTGGAGTTGTGTGTCGGTGATACACGACCGATCTTGCCCACTTCTCCTGTTCATCTCTAACCGCCCATGACTTCCTAACACGTTCTTGTGATGGCGCGTTGCACGCCGCACGCCCGTAAACCGCGCACCAATCCCCGTATGTATCCCCCGCCTTGTGACATGATTGATGTATGGAATGTGGATCGTGGATCCACGAAAGATAGCATGTAATCTTTGAATCAATAATCACAAGAGTTAAAGTCGATACTTGTGAAGTATCGTGTGTATTTTATGCATGTATCATTTGTGGGTGTGGTAAGGCGATGGGTAATGACGCCTTAACCAAATTGACTCCACGACCAGGGTCAGATAACCAAGTCGGTGAAGTTGGATGGACGAGATGAGCTTTGAGACACCTATCTGCGACCGCTAATGAATATTAGGTTTTTTGAAGAGGTGCGCAAGCATCACTCTTCACTTGGTCGAAACCAAGTATGGGAAGGATTTTCGAGAGGACCGACTATACATGCGTGTAGACGGCATGATGGTGTAGGTGCCTCGTATTCCGTTCCTCATGAAAGCGCGATCCGAGCCACTCAATTTGACCGACAAAGAGGAGTGGTCGAGATCGATTTTGCGATAAGAGTTTGATACCGCAAGAAGCCGCGCGCCATACTCTTTTCCTATGCGTTTTCCAAGACGACCTAGCTTGGCCTGGCCCCGGCTTATTGGTTTGGCGTGAAGATGGTAGGTCGATGTTCACGCCCATGTCTCACCGTCCCCATGAAAACGCGATCTAAGCCACCCACCCGTCCTATGAAGTTGAGTGGTCGAGATCGATTTGCAATTTGGGAAGTGTATCCACGCATGTTTGAGCGGGCGTTTTTTGATTGCTGTGCATGATATGCCTTGGCCGACCGCATGAAAGAGGTAGATGGGCCCACTAAGGTCACTCTTTGGTATGACCGGACTCCGCTTAATCTAATCAGACCCTCCATTCGTGCCGGAGAAGATGGACGCGCGTGATGGCTTGAACCCACTTTTGGCTTTCAAAGCCGCGCGACCATGCTATTTCAAAGTGACGAATGTGTTGTAAATCCAACCATGGCTGGTTTTGACCGACTGGTCAAGTGTGTAGGCTATCACATGGTGATTGTGTCGACATGCCCGGCCCTTTGAGTCCACATCTACACCCTCCATCTATACCTCGAAGATGGATGGTTGAGCATCAGCTTTTACAAGACATGTAATATGCCGCAAACCCTAATTTAGGTTTTCCGCCTCATAATGCTTGGTATGGACGCGCCGCGTTAAAGTGCCAATGGTCGCATCATGGTCGGGCCGTGGTGTATTCCATACCCGCTGTGGTGATGGACCGTCATCAGTATCCGGCAGTTATGGTCAGGTATTCATACTAAGTTTAGTGATGTGGAATTGATCTGTACCCAACTGCTGTCAGGAGTTGGACGACTTATCAGATCATATCTGGTCATCCAATCATGCTGGCGGTGATGGATGATCCATGGTCATTCAACCGTAGTTGGATGACTGCTGGTCAGTATCCCGGATGCATGCAACCCAATAGTATAACACACCGAAAGAGGCTCAATTCCAAGCAGATAACACACCAGAGGGCCCTGCCTAGTATAACACACCTGAGAATCACCTTCGACGTGGTATTTCAGACATGGTTTCATTATAGTGTTTGGAGGTTCGTGTTACTCGTATGAGTAACACTCGCTCTCATGCCACACCGATAATGATTCATTATAGTGTTTGGAGGTTCGTGTTACTTCATAAGAGTAACACCTACCATCATGCCGTGACCGATAATGAGAGCACAAAGAAATACAAGGCTGACCAAGTGAGGTGGGAGTATCCAACACTTATAAATGGCTTTATCTTTTATAAGATGTCAGCGCATGATTTTTCT
>JAJJWW010000971.1:40376-65633 GCA_023531295.1 Papaver armeniacum | reverse complement strand
AAATGTAGTACTACTTAAAGAAGGCCAAAACAAAAGAAGACAGGTTCAAAATGAAATGACCCATTAGCAACTTGTACCAAAAGCTCACTGCATGGTTTTGTTTCAATTTGTCAAAACATCTTTAATGTAATTGTTGCTGATCTCTTTCACCTAAGACAACGATATAACAGAAAATATATAACACATACCCATTAACCAAACCAGTAAGCCCAACAGTTAAAACACATTCTACAACTGTTTTTCTTCAAAATGAAACAAATATTTCATTCAAGCACTTTGAAAGCAACTAAGTAATACGAAAATTTAGACCCAAACAAGATAAGAATGCTTACTATTTTGATGTTTTCGTGTCTCTGTAAGTACTGTGCACCAACCTTATGCTTATACAGCTTCCTCGAGCTTGAACTGGGTGGTCGTTAACCTGGAATGTGTGAACGAAATTAGGGTATCTGAAATCATTACTATTCATGATTTAAGAGAAGAAAAAAAAAATGGAAACTGGAGTTCTACCACTAGTATGGGTTTAGAGAATGTTCATGATTTAAGGGATATCTACCGATGAAGCTTGGAATTTCAATATCAAGAGAAGCTCAAATGAACAAGAGTTAGGATCAATTGCAAATCTAGGAAATGATCTTACAGTCGCGAACTGCTACTCTTGCTTGATTTGGTTGCGATGCTTAACATTTCCTCACAAGTAAATTTGGAACCTAAAAATTCCTCTAAAGGTGTCTTTCCCAGTTTGGACTTTATGCTACAAGGGTGCGTCCACATTGGATTTTCTCCTAAGAGTTGGTAAGATCAACCCAAGCTTATGCCTTTTCTGTACATCTAAAAAGCAGACTCACCAGCATCGCTTTTTGCGCAGTAATTCCTTGATATAGTTTTGGTGTCATGGCAAAATGTTTGTAGTATCACAAGTGGCTTTGTACCTGTTAGATTTCCTCAATCATCATTATCACCGACTTCAAAAACAATTTTTCTTATAAGCGACTTCGGAAACTGTAGATAGGCAGGCAGAACTCACTGATGTCTTAGTACCTGTTGAAACCCTCATACTATTTGCTGCTACAGCCAAACGTTTACCAACTTCGGTTCTTCCAAATTTCCCCCTCAAAGTTTCTTGTTTTGGTTTTGCACACGATGGACGGGGTAGCAACGAAGATGGTGATTTCATAAAATGAGGTGTTCTCTGGTCTCCATTACTTTTGCTTCTTTTGAACTTTTCTGGGTCAACTGGGCAGCCTGGATGAGCTTCAACATCATTCTTACGGACATTACCAACATCCGGTGACTTCGCCTCTTCGTACTCGGGGAAATATCTTGTAATAATACCATTCACTGATACGGGGGTCTCGACTGTTGGCAGAGAAATCCCTTCTTCTCTGGGGTTCGAGTCTATTTTGTTCCCAACATTACAGCAATGTCCTCGGGGAGTAACTCCAGAGTCTTCCTTAGATATGTCACCAAATTCACCGGCACAAGGGTAAGAAGAGTTGCTCACAAGATTTGCTTCTATGAGAAGAAACCAGGTTCCCTTCCACCTCTGAAAAGCATCCTTGACTGGCATTGAATCAGGGAGATGATAGAAGAATGATTTCCTTTTCAACTGTGGAAACCGAGAATAACATGAAGTACACCGCAAAAGAAATACAAATTTGAATATTTAAAACGTCCAAAAGAATTTCTCATACCATCAAACTGGTGATCCTGATTTTTCCAACACTGGGGAAGCATTTCAAGTGTTCCGTTATGAACTCTCCTAACAAAAATTGTGACAAATAACAGATTATACAAAACTGATGATTATGATAATGAACAACTGCACCAATCAGTATGCTAGTGGAAGATCTTCACATTTCTACGAATAAGTTACCGAATCCCCCAACTGAAAGTGATCAAATTTGAGTGACAGGGCGTCACAATGAAGTAAGAAACGGCAACAGATGAGTTCAAGTCTTTTCTCCGCAAAAAGCACAACACCATAAATGCAAAATACAAATATGTTTGGTACATGAAAAGAGGTTTAACAGATATCAGTGTGGCTTTTTTTTATTCTCAAAAAAGTAATTGCATTAAGGGCACACAAGCCGTGCAGGGGCGCATACAAAAGCACAAAGAAAAACCTAAAGGAATAGAACTTCCAAGAACATCAGAACAAGCAACTAGACGTGCCTAACAATCATTTCTTCAACTGAAGCAAGCATATCAAAGCAAGAATGCTAGCTACATTCAAGTAAGGCTCTCATCAATCTCCTCTATGGTCACCTCGTGATGTTTCATGACATCACTAAACATGACTTGCCGATCTATCTTGGCAGAAGGGAAGCTTAGACCCAATACAGCATGCCTCCATGAGATTAGGTGCCGAAATCTTATTAGGATCAGTAAGAGAATTTGAACAACAATTCTTCCTTGTACTTACAGTACTATTATGGAAGAGTCCCATTACTTTAGATTTAGGCTCGTTTTGGAGTTGAATCCTTGAATTGCCCAGATAAAGCCAGTTTTGTGATTGCTAATAAGCCGGTTCAGCATGGCTAACTTAGAACACAAATAACGCTTGTCTGCGGCTAAAATGCTAATTGAATCATACAGTGAACAACCAATAGATTATGCGAGTAAACTTATCAGATAGCAATAAACCCATCACAATGCGGAAGTTATGCGAGTACTGTTTAGGGATGACAATTTGCTCCACCCAAACCCATCCCCGTGGGACCCGCCCCTATAGGTTAGGGTTTTACCCGTATAAATGGGGAACGGGGCGGGGTACGGGAATCCCCGAAATTAATGATGCGGGGATGGGGCGGGGATGGGATTCAAGGTCCCCACCCC
The DNA here is from genome assembly GCA_023531295.1 of Papaver armeniacum. Lineage (NCBI taxonomy): Eukaryota > Viridiplantae > Streptophyta > Magnoliopsida > Ranunculales > Papaveraceae > Papaver > Papaver armeniacum. The sequence goes on along the minus strand of JAJJWW010000971.1, from coordinate 62,795 downwards.
ATACCCGCCCCATATTTGATGTACACTCAAGATTGGATGTGGGATAAGATGAAAGGTAAAAGAATATTTGTTGTATTAAAGCAATTTTTACATTTAAATACTTATTTACGGTTATATATGATACATTTTCTTTATATTTCAGTAGGTGGATTAAAATTAGAACGAGAAATTTTTTGGGAAGACAATGAAGAAGACCATGATGAGATGATTAACATGGAGGAAGATGGTTAATAATGAGGAACTAAGAAGTAAAACGAACCATAATTCTTAATTGTGGGTCAATTGTTTCCTTTGTTTTTCAGTTTTAGTTGGTTATGATAAACTTAAAATTTTAAAATGCACTGCATAAGTTATTATTATTGTTTGAAACAATATAATTATTTTTAAATTATTATTATTTATAAAATTCTAAATATTTATTGTAGTGTTACGGTAACCCATGGGGAACCCATCCCCTACGGGGATTCTCTATACTCTTCCCCGCCCCATTCTTACGGGGAACAGGTAGGGGATGGGTTTTGGTTTTTTGAACGGGGTAGGGGATGGGATCAAGGTCCCCGCCCCATTGCCATCCCTAGTACTGTTATGCTTCTAACACCAAAATTGAGAGTATCTACTAGTGCAATAGCATCGTGTTCTAAGTTATGGAGATGGATGGTCTTCTCCAAAAGTTTTATCTGATTTTATTGCTTCTTAAGTATCCACCATATGTGTTTGAGTCTAACACCATGCAGGTTTGCCAACAGGAAGGAATTGAAGGGCCTTCCACTTATAATTTGTATGCACTTTCGAGTGTGGAAAAGACTAAGTGTGGGAGTGACTCTCGTGGGATGATAGTTTCATTTTTCCTACCATTTGCTAATATTCTTGTGAAGCTATTGTTATATATCCAGATTATTTTGTGGGTAGATCCCCAAATATTCAGATTGTTGATATATGGGGAATCCATTTATAACATTACCCGTATGCGTCAATCAAGTGAACAATTCCAATTCTTACGTCATTGTCTTTTTCAAGTATTCCTCTTATTCTTTTTGCAATGGTTTAAAACATCGAGGACGATGTTCCATAAGAAAAAATTGACGTATACAAAACTCAAACTTTTAGAAATTTTTGAACAATTTAGAATAAACACTAGCCTTTCTAAGTAGATGAAATTTCTTTAGACGATGGGTATATTTCAGCTGAGTCGAGATTAGATGCCAACTAAATAGCTTGTTTAGTGTTTATCCTCTATCGTTCAAAAGTGGTTATGAGATGGAGTAACGTTTTGTGGGTATATATCTTGTAAACCCTTACGAGACTATAACTCGTCCACTAGGGACACCTGGGGGTTTAACGACTTGTTATACATGTTAAGTGTAACCGTATCCTCAACGAAAGGGAGTTGTATTTTTGTTTAGTTTTGATTATTTTGTTCGAGGACTAGCAAAGTCTAAGTGTGGGGGATTTGATAAGTGTGTTAAACACCTTGATTTATTATCTATTGTTTATACTTTCTTTGCTATTTTTCTTGTGAATTATGTATTTTATGTTTATTTTGAATTTTATAGGTGATTTGGAGTCGTGTTGCGTAAAAGGCGAGAAAATGATGCTCAATGCATTACTCAGACACAAAGAGCACCAAAGGAAAGTCATTTCTGTTTTAAGAAAAATACTGAAGCACCCAAGTCCTTCTACTCAAGGCAGCCACTTGGTTTAGGCTAAATACAAGCAGCCATTCGTTAAGGGGCCACCAACCTCTATAATTTGAAAGAAACTAAATTAGGTCGATTTATTGGACGACCGAAGGGAGTCCTTATATGTGATGACTTATTGCGTTTTTGTCCGTCACAAATTCTGTACAAAAAATATCTTAAAAAATTTCAATTTCTTCAATTTCAGAGAAGAAATAAATCAATCGATTAAATTGATGACAAACATCCTTCGTATACAATCAAATGAACATATTTTCAGTTTATGTTTCTTTAAAAAATCATTACATAGATCAAATGATTGGATTTTGATCAAAATCCAGTTTCCTGGGTTCTTGAGCTGTCCAGCGGGTGGGGAAGACGAAGTCTCGGGTCGGGTAAAGCATCACCGACCCGAAAATCCGATGACTAAACATAGAAACATATCAAAAATTTCGAAACCCACAATTCCACCCCGCTGGGGTTTCAATTCGACCAAATTTGTGGCTTCCAAAATCAAATGTTACTACAAAAAAAAAAAAAAAAAAACAGAGTTTTGTTTTTAACTCTGTGAAGAAGACGACTGAAAGAAAACAGTAGAGGACTGGGTGCGGTCTACTGTTGCTACTTGAAAATTAGATTACCAAATCGTAACCACTTTGTAACCAAATTGTATCTGCAAAACCACAAAAATCAATATTTTTCAAGAGCTCCGTTAACTGAAAATCAAGCTCTTTTATCGAAAATCACAACTAAACACTCATAAGAAAAATTCACGAATCATAACCAAGAAACTAAACCCGCACCCTTCCTATCTTTAACAATCAAAGATCAGATTCTAGATACCCATCCAATTTAATCAGTGAAACATAATCTTTAAAATTGATAAATTTGCTTGAAGAAAGGAGATATTTTGCATACTGGGTTATTGTTGAAATGGGAGTAAAAAAATAATTTGTAGGATTTCTCTCTCAATTTTGTCTTCGTTTTACCGCAAGAATAAGGAAAATTGGCATGAGGAAGACGAGAGATACAAACTTCTGCAGGAGGAAGACGAGGACTTTTTAGGTTTATGTGGTCCAAATTGGCCACGTGTGGATAATGCAATATGGTTAGGTACTTAGGTGTACTAATGAAATGTGCATTGACCCGACTTCTCCTCTTTTTGTGACAGCAAGTAATGAGTGAGTATGTTGGGAGATGTGAATGCAAGATATTTTGATCATATGGTCCGTATTGTGCCACTGTGCCGATTACCCTAGCCTAGCACATTAAGCGTTGTGCCGTGCTGGGCTACCTCACGTGGTGTGCTGGGTTGTGTCCGTGCTGATACAGCCCAGTTTAACCTCTAACTATCATAGTTATAAAAAGGTATGAGGTTTGTGTCAATGATAGCCAGGGCTATCAGACGGACATCATTTAATGGGGACCCTGATCCGAAGGTCGGGAAGTTCCGGATTGGGTTTTTATATGGACGGCTGAGAAACTAACAATTCGTAGTACGACTTTGTTATATATATGGAATCTAGCAGTGTTTGCCGTAGAAGGGACTCTTCCACTTTTTTATAGGGCGTTCTTTTATATACCCCATAAATACTAATGATACCCCTTTATTTACTTACCCCCACAACTTATCTTCCTGCCCATCAGATCATAAAATCATATACCCCTAGCTAGAGAAACAGAACCACGAAGACGCATCAATGGCATCATCTCCTCCACAAGTATATTGGATCTCCAATGGTGTATACTTCATTACGTACATAGAAGAATATGGATTTATGGGTTCACAAAACAGATGGTGCCAAACTAATGATTTTGTTATGCCTTAATATATTTCACTTTCCCAGATGAGATGATGCGAGTCAAACCGATGGAGATCGATGAAAAACGATTAGGCAATGACATGTTGTATAGAGAAGTAGGATGATGAAAGTTAAGTCTGTAAAGGAACTTAGTGATTTTCAAATTAAACCCTAACTGGGTTTGTGTACAGAAGTACAGGGGATATATGATTTTGAAGATTTGAAAAGCAGTTAAAAGAATGGTCGCGTGTTAAGTGCAAAGGAGAAAGCTATACATACATACGAAGAATCTGATTGGCTAAAGTTGATGTAGGGTTAGGGTTCAAGGCAGTTGATAAGAAGAAAAAGATGAAAGATGGGTTTAAGGACTTATATTGTGACATCTGTATTAAGAAATTACAGAGGAAAAATCATGAAGACATAAATTTAGAAAAAATATTATACTTGATGGTATGAAAATCTCGATTATAATTAGTTCAATTTTAAAATCGATTTCAATTTTTTTCTTTTATAGTTTTGGAGAGGGGTATGTGTATCAAAATTTTGAAACTTTTCAAGGATTTCCATGTTAATCAAATTACAACTAACATAACTAATAATTGGGGTACCATTAGTATTTTTAGGGGTATCTAAAGGAACGCCCTTTTTATATGTCGACCGCTAGGAAATTTACGGAACGCGTGTGGGTGAAAAACACAGGATTCTGTTACAACTTATAAGAAAAATTCTGTGTTCATCGTTCCTGGAGTTCTTTCTGCCCTAGACCTCGCTCCCTCTCTCTATGTTTCCCGATTTCGGCAGCACACAAAGAAAATATCAACAGAAAACATAGGTGCTATTATTGACCTCATGGATTTCAGAGTAAGTGAAGAATTGGTTTAGCTCGATTATGACTCCGTTATTATAACCAAGTTCGTAGACGAAACAATTTCATCCATTAAAGAAGTAATCAACAACGTAGCTCAAGATTAGGAGGTATATTTTTCACTATCACTATCTCTTTTAAGACCCTAATTTTTCTTTCTCAACAAAAATCAATTCAGTAAGTAATTGCCTCTTCTTCTTCTTTTTTTGTGTGAAAAAATAGGTTAGTTCTCATTTAATTATCACCAGAAATTGTCAGTCATGGTCAACAATATTTCGAGCTTCAATTAATTGTAAGATTTTGATTTATTTTTTGAGGTTTGCTTAGCGAAGGAGACTGCTAATCATCATAGATTTTGATCGGTTAGAAATTGTCAGTCATGGGGTAAAAGTTGTTTAATTTTGATCGGTTTAGTTTATCGTGTTATTTTTGGCAGGGATTTGAACCCAATAACACCTTGCTTGGTACCGTGATTTTGTTTTTGTCCTTTTTCTGTTGTTGTGTGCAGACATAGTGAAAAAAGAGCAAGCATCTATGTCAGGTATCTAAATGAATTAATATGGATGGATAGGCATCTGTGATGTGGATAGTACCATTGGGTGTTATTACGCAAGTACGCAACTAAAGTTGTTGTTGAAGTCAACGACCATGGATGCACCAAATGTGATAAAAAAAGATAGGATCATATTCCCAGGTTCGCTCTTATTTTTATATAGGAGTATCTTTTTTTGTTTTACATAAATCTTTCCTTCTCCCCAATTTTCATGTTATTAAAGAATAATGAAAATGAACCCCGAAAAATTGATGGAAGTACCTTCTCCACTTTGAATTAACTGACCGCAACAAATTCACCATTTTTGCTCCCCTAGACAGTGAAATCCAATGTATCGTCCGCGCCACTGCCTCTGACATGGTCATGCTTCTCATTATTTGAAAGTGGCCCTTCAGCAAAATCTCATTAATTATAATCCAATAAGCAACACAACCAGTCCAACACCACCCCCATCAATTACAATCCTTGGTATTTTTGATGGGCATGAAGGTGTAAATGTTGTAGAATTTGATACTAGAATAACATGGATAAGACATAATGTAAAGTTGGAAAATGCTGAAATCCAAATTGACATGTTTGTGTCAGCCTATTCCTTTTCCCTATTTTGCCTATATGTCTTCTAATAAAAGTTGTTTTTGGAACTTTTAATAAGAAAAATGCAAATCAATTCCGATTAGTCACTCTGATTTTCTTTTTGTTAGATTAATATTAATACTAATTTATGCCTTCTGATTTTGCAGAGAGGAAATGATTGCTGGAGCTGGTGTTCCTTCTTCTTACGATCTTCAATAGATTGTTTGTGGTTTCTGTTGTGTTCACCTGATCCAATTCCTTTCAAACTGCAAAGTAAGTGTTATTCAAACTATAATTCATGTTAATTTGAATAATTATTACTTTGTGGTCAACTGCAGACAAATTTGCTTATTGTTAGAAGTTCAGTTGTAAGAATTTAGATTTTAGGATAGTCTCAACAACTTTTAGTGTAGACACCAAAAAAAAGCTCTTGCACTCTGTGAGACCTACACAAAGTAGTAAAAGTAATTGAAAAATAGTGTATGAATAACCAAAGTAGCAAGAAGAGGAGAACATAATAGCCGCCACCTATTGATGCTAGAGATGTTTTTGTTGCTTATAACTTAGCAATAATAGTGAGCCATATGCTTAAAGGAACTTCAGTTCATTGTCTCTTAAGCTACTTACTAATCCTATGTTCTGGACAATGTAACTTACGATTTTCATTTCAAAGCAACTGGGTTTTATTTTTTTCAATTGAAATTCTTTTGTGGAATTGATAAAATAATGTGATTTTTGTGGTCAAATTGAAGGGAGAGATACCACTGCCGACTTTGATGGCGTTGTAGATAATAAAAATGACATAGACCTCAATGAAATGATTTTTCCTCGAGAAGGTTGAATGTGGACGAGCTTTTGAACCCCCTCCAACTGTCCTCTCTAACAAGTTGAAGGAAGTGTGGTATCGTGCAATTCGCCGATGTTCGCACCAATGTTTATGTGGCTGTACTGACGTAGGAAATGAAAACGATAAACTTTGATCTAGCTGACTTCATTACTTGGTGAAATAATTATATTTTTTTTGAATCTAACTAGAGATACATACCACATTTCTAAAGAAGAACTCCAATGTACACCTGCACTACACAGGTGATCGTAGAGTTGGTGCTGGAAGATGTAGGAATTTCAAGATGAGAAGATGACTAACTAATTAAATCTATGAAAGCAGCAACATGGTGGAGTTGGATGTAAACCATTATTGATTTCTTCCTGCGATTTTATGTTGTTAGAAAACTGGAATCTTAAAAAAAAATTATGAGGATTTTAATCTCTACTTAGTGTATCTTTTTACTTTATAACGGAACTTAGATTTAGCAAACAAATATTATTTGTGTCGATACACCATGGTATTCAGGGGAGATTCGACCAACAATCAACCTTGGAAGGCAGAGTTTAATCCAAAATGAATTGTTTCCTTACTTCTCATTTTGATAAGGTAAATTTATATCTATGAAAAATTTAAAATTTTTGATGTTAATCTATTTTGCTAAGAAAAAAAAATCATTATGCAGGGATTGCTTCAGTATTGTTGAGGGTGCATATCCACTGAGATGTCTGGCAAATAAAGTCCCATCTGTGACTGGGGTCGCAGGTGCTAGCTAACTTATAAGCTCACGACTAATTTTAATGTTAGCCGATAAACAAATATAAATGGTAGGATTGATGGAGAATCGATCTACCGAAAGTTAAGATTGTATTAAAATAACTAACCACGTAATCGAGCACAAAAAAAAAAGAAAAAAGTTTCTCACTGATAAAAATGCGTGAAAAGAAATAACCATCAATATGGGCTATTGTTGTTCGCAATTTCAAAAGAATTTAAGGAACCATGGTTGAGGCTTATGGCCCCGCCTGATTTGAACCGTTCAACAAAACACTTGGACCGCAGATCCCATTTAACTTATAGGCTCTCCGCTAATTTTAAAGTGGGTATTATGATTGATTCCAGGTTTCTAATCCACGGTCTAGACATTAGGACCAGACTAAGGGCTTAGTTTGGTATTGTTGTGGCTTTTGTAAAAGCATTTTTCTGTTGTGCGTTGTTGTGCTGTGCTGTGAGAAAAAAGCAGTTAGATGTTTGGTAAAAACTTAATCAAAGTTAAAGCTGATTAAAAAAGAAATCAAAGTGTGTTTGGTAAAATATCAAATTCAACCATTATTGTTGTAGCAAATGACAACAACAGACATTTCACTGAAAATAGTTTTATTCAATTCTATTGGGTTTAAAAATAATTAATTTTTTACTATTAAATATAAATATATATAATATCAATGAAGAGGGATCCCCTCACACTTTTATTATCACACTATCTCACACTTTAAGCATTATTTTTGTGAACAAAAACCAAACCGTAATGGATTTGAAGTTAATATTTTGGGGATATGTTCCTCTTACCAAGTTCTACATACCTACCAAAAATGAGCGTATTCCGAGACATATAACACCACCATCTACTACTTTGAAAATGAACCGTTGAAAATCAACGGATTTCTGGCCGTCGAAATTAAGACCGGTAGATTGTGAGGTTTCGTATTTCGGAATGTGCTCATTTTTGGTAGGCATGTAGAACTTTGGAAGAGGTACATATCCCTAAAATATTAGCTTCAAATCCGTTACGGTTTGGTTTTTATTCGCGAAATGACGCCCAACGTGTGAGATAATGTGATAATAAAACTGTGAGGGGATCCTTCCTCATTTACTAATTGTCATTATTATTATGATTGTTAAAAAAATTAGTTTATTTAACCACTTTTGGTATATAAAATAGTTTGAAAATGAATATAATGCTATATAAAAAATAAATTGTAATAAATAAAAAATAAATTGTATATAAATTTAAGGGTAACTTTTGCCATTTCTAAAATAAGGTAGGGATAAAAAAGATAAATCAAATATTAAATTTAGATGGGATTAAAGCTTATGCTTTTGTAGCTTTTAAAAGCTCCTCCTCCCGGCTTTTAAAAGTTGAGGGATTTGGGAAGTATTTTGGATAAAAAACACTTTTAATTTTTTTTACCAAACACTAATTTCAAAAATTATCAACATATATAGGTTTTGAAAGTATTTTTGGAAAAATAAAGGCATTACCAAACCCACCCTAATTTTATTTGACCGGCAAAACATTATGAGGTTGACCTCTAGATTTTTCAAGCCACATCCCTGACTAATTTGATCCAACCAACAAAACACAGGGGATGCATCCCCTAACTATTTTTGAATATGTGGAGTCAGATGATACTAATATACCATACAGGGGATCCAACCATCACCACTTGCATATACCATACATCTGCATCTCATTCATACTTGCATCTCCATCATCCCCAGTTTGCATACCACCTGCATACCATTATTTGCATAATCACCCACTTCAGCTCGCTGACCAACCACGTTAGCATTCCATCCACCTTCATAACCATCTACATACCATCACCAGTACCACCACTACATCACCTGCAGTCCACTGGAACAACATCATCTTTTGCATCAAGACGAGTCATAGTTCATCATACGGGAATAACAACAATACAACCATCACCAGAGCACTGTGCAGTCCTGAGTTCGAAACCATCGATTGCAACATCAGTACAACAACACTACACTACCGTCCATCTCCATAGTGATTGTCATCTTCTTAGATCATCACACCACAATATCACCTGCCATTTGTTTTGGTTTGCATACCTGGTTTTGAATTTTGTTTCTTTATCTCGTCATGAACTCCAAAGAGCTAAGCATCTTGATTAGGGACAATTTCACGTCCGAACATGAATTCGAATTGATATTTAAACAGACCTATTTTCATGCAACTATACCTTTTATTGTTCATTCTCTAATGTGCCAATATTGTTTATGAATTAGTCTTGAATCGTTTAAGTTGCAAATTGAATGGTTGATTGATAGTTCTAATGCTAATTTGGGAATTCTTCGACCCGTAATTGTTTAGAAGACCTAAATACAAGTAGCACTATATGAGTATTGACGATGGGATTTTGTTAAGTATTTGTATGTATTGGATGACACTATTAGGCGATTTAAGCTTTTGATTTCATCACTAGGAGCAACCTTATCTCATAAAACATAAAGCACTTGTTTAAGTCATACCTAGAGAGCATACTTCTAAGAAACTTGATAAGTAGAACTAGATAGTCGAGCGCTTCCGTGTCCGGTGAATTTATGAGATAATTACACAATAGTTGAGCGTACTAATTATTCTATGGTTGTTAGTAACAAGATGCTTTGCAGAAACTAGCTATGTCAATAAGATTCACATTTTGTGACCGAGAAAGTGTCCCTGGTCATTCGCATTGCATTTATTTTTGTTCATTTTCTTGCATTATTCTTATTTGGAAATTGAATTGATAACTTTAGCTCAACTCTCCCTTGGGACGAACCTTCTTATTATTGTGCTACTTATTAGTGTAAGAAAAGTAAGGAATTTATTATTTGCGAGTTGACATGTCGTCAAACAACTGAATCTTTACAGTGAGCAAGATCCTCTTCAACATCATAAAAAACAATATCATCTACTTTCTTACTTTCAACTGATCCAGGATCCTCAAAATTAAAGGAATAATCAGGGATTAACTCATTCTTCTTAGTAAAAACTCAGATCAAAAATCTTCAAACAAAAAACCCTAGACTCTTCATAACGAGAACCTACCTGGTGGGAGGAAAAAGGTAGAGATGAACCCTATTTAGCATTAACTGACCGTCCATCATCATCCATGATGAAGTTCGAACCGTAAATCAATCGGGACCAAGAAGAAATTGAAACCCTAATCACCTTGAATTTTCGGTCAAAATCGCAAGTCCAAATTCCCAATTATTGTTGCCCGCTAAAAATCCATTGATTATTGTTCGTGATTTCATAGCACAACCAATTTCCATGCTAAAAAGTCGTTTTTTTTATTTGATTGAAATAGCGCTCGAAGACTGTCCAATTTATGTAGAGATTTATATGCTTAACTTTTTCAACTTGAAAAGTTATGTTCTACGTTAAACATGCACACAAAGAAAACCTTCCCTTGGAAAAATCTGGCGGCTGAGAGTGGAAACGCGTCTAGCATTGGGATGAGGAATAGCTGAAATGGGTTTCATACGTTCTCACTCCCGGAAATTTTCCTTGGAAGATAAATCATCTTTGTTGTTTATGATGAATACTTTGACTACCTAGCTGATTTTACCTTGTTTTAGTGGGTCAATATTGCATATTCCATACATGGATATTGGGATTAGTAAACCTCACTTAACTCCAAACACTCCATCCTTGAGTATATTTGATGAGTGTTGATCTTATAATTAATGCCGAAATTATATTAATTTTAGTCAGTGCCGAAGCCAAAAATTTATATAGGGGTGGGCTAAATACAAAATTCTACAAATACTCAATGGCGACAACAACAGATACGGTAAAGGGATAAGAGTATTGGAGCCGGACACTCATCTTAATGAGGCAAATTTCGATCACAAAAATTTCTCACATGCATACGTTCTATATTTTAGGCGGCCATATGCTACTTCAAGTTCTTAGAATCACGCCTTTTTCCAAGGAAATAATTGTCATACTTGAAAATATACTTGAAAAATATTTGAAAATGGACATGATGAAACTGGTTACATCCTGCCTATTTTTAAATTTTTGTCCATTTAAACAATATCTTTTTAATTTTTGGCTATTTAAACAGTATCAAAACCTAAGTGTCTTTTTCACCCAGAAATTGTTGATTTTGATCTTTTTGACCAATTTTGTGAATAAAGAACTTGATGGAACCAATAAATGAATTATTCTAGCTTTAAAAAGAAAAAACTAGTACAATCATATACTCAAACAGATTGAATTTCTTTTCTCCATTAGTAATAGGCTAATATTATTTCATAGGTGGGCTAAATCTTTTTTTTTCTTTTAGCCGATACGAGAGTTCAAATTACTTTTCACAAAAAATTGGGTGGGTCAAAGGCCACCTTACCTTAGCCTCCCTTAACTCCGTCGTTGATCTTAGTACCCTTCCCAATAATCGTAGGACGACCGTTTTAAGGCATACTTGATACAGACATAAGAGAGACACTAGGTAGTAAAACTAATAATCCCTTATAATAACAGTATTATTCTTATCATTTATTATTTTATTTTATTTTATTTTATTAATTTATTTATTAAAATTTTAAAGTTTTTTAAAACAAAAAAGTTTAAATTTTTCTAAATTTTTCTGTTATTTACAAAACCGTCATGATTAAAAAGATGACTAAAATAATTAAAATTAAATAAGAAAAAAAAAGTAAAATAAAATAAAAATAAAATAAATAAAATAAAAAGAAATTATTTGAAGATAGTAAAAGGATCCTTCCTGAAGCACGTTTATGACAAGCACCTATTCTCTGAAGATAGTAGGATCATCTGCAGGGATTTGACTGCTCAGAACTTGAACATTTACGCGGCATGGGAGGATGTTTTGCGTCGTCTGCGTATGTGGTTATGTTGCAGTTGTATGCAACTACATGGTTGGAAGAAGGCCTGCAAAGGGAGGAAGGGAACGCATGGAGATATCATTGCCAGTCCGCTCAACGGAGCTGAGGTTGATTTTATTATTCACGGATTGGATAAACCAGGTGAGAGTTCGTCAGTGTGTTTGGGTTCTGCCAGTTCTATGGCTTGCGATGTTGTAGATAGTTTTGTCGTTTGCTCTGAGGATGATGACGATGAAGGATCCTCCTTGTCTGCTCTAGGATCCTCCCTGTCAACTGATATTCTTAATGCTGTACTGCAAAGGCAGTTTACCACGGTCACCAGCATCCCTCATAAATGCAGGTTGGCTTTTGCGAGAGCTTTGAAGACTTGTCTTGACAGGGTAATCGTTAACCCTGGTAGTCTGACTGCTTGGATGCATCTTATCCTTCTCCCAATCTGCACTTTAAACTTGTATCGGCCGAAGAGCTCAGCTGAGAAGAAGTCTGGCAATAGGAAACGGCTGCAGATTGCAGCCATCAACCAAGCCCTGGTTATTTGGAAGGAGGCTAACGGTTGCTACATCCTGTTGAACAAACTACTACAACAGCCTCTACGCAATGGGTCTAATAAAGCAGATGAGAAAAAGAAGGAAGCAGCTACGTTGCTAGCATGTCAGAAGAAAATAAATTGTGGCCATTTCGCAGCTGCCATCAGGGTGTTGTCTTCGTCTGGGGTGGCTCCGTGCAACGAGAACACTTACCACGATCTGCTAGACAAACATCCTCCCGCGCCCCCACCTATTGTTTCCGGTGATGCTTCCGTAGTTGATCCAATCACAGTGGAGTCTAGGGCTGTTTTAGGGGCTATCAGGAGCTTCCCTAAGGGCACTTCGTGTGGCCGAGATGGTTTGCGTGCTCAGCATTTAGTCGACGCAATCAGTGGGGCAGCTGCAGCGGTCGCAGACGATCTTCTCGTTTCGGTTACAGGAGTCGTTAACCTTTGGTTAGCGGGAAAATGTCCTACGGTTTTGGGGGAGTTTATCGCCAGTGCTCCTTTAACTCCTTTGCTTAAGCCGGGGGTGGCATTAGACCCATTGCTGTCGGCACAATATGGCGTAGATTGGTGTCGAAAGTGGCTGCTTTCTCGGTGGGAAAGGATATGTCTTCTTACCTGGGTGATTATCAATTCGGGGTTGGTATTCCTGCTGGTGGAGAGAGTATTTTACATGCTGTAAATCGGTTAATGGAGTTGAAAGGTCACTCGACAAAAATGTCAATGCTGCTTATTGACTTTTCAAATGCCTTCAACATGGTGAGCAGATCGCACCTCATCAATGAAGTCCGCCTTCATTGCCCAGGTATTTCTCGTTGGATTGAATTTTGTTACTTAAGACCGGCTAAACTCTATTACGACCATTATATTTTGTCGTCTGCACTTGGAGTTCAGCAAGGGGATCCTCTCGGTCCCTTGCTCTTTGCTTTGACACTCCACCCACTGGTGAAGATGATTGCTTCTCAGTGTAATCTCGACCTGCACGCTTGGTACCTAGATGACGGTACAATTATTGGCGATACATTGGAGGTAGCCAAGGCTTTGAGTATAATCGAAACTGAAGGGCCATGCAGAGGTTTACATCTTAATATAAAAAAGACAGAAGTCTTTTGGCCTTCTACTGATCCTAGAAGCACAACTGATGGTGTTTTCCCTGTTGATATTGGTAGACCGTCTAATGGTGTTAAACTTTTGGGAGGACCAGTGAGTTTAGATTTGAATTATATAAGTGATATGTTGTTGGGCAGGGTGAATAAGACTGTTCAATTAATGTCTGCAATCAAGAAACTCAGAGACCCCCAAAGTGAGATGCTATTACTTCGCAATTGCACTGGAGTGTCTCGATTATATTTTGCAATGCGTACTACCAACCCCGCAGCCCTGCAATCAGCCACGGCCCTTTTTGATGATCATCTACTTAGATACTTGAGACTTCTAATTACGGGTGATGGTGCGGGGTTTGGTCCTTTACAACAGCGATTAGCTACCTTGCCTATCAAAGATGGTGGACTTGGCATTTACACCATGGCTGACACCGGTAGCCTATTGTTACCTCGCTTCTCAGAGTCAGACTACTTCGATGCAAAAGGTGATTCTTGGTAGTTCATTCTCAACGGACAAAGGCCCTGCTTATCAGTTTGCACTTCAGAAATTTATTCAGGTATGTGGTTTACCTTCTACATATTGTATCGATAACACTGCCCCCCTTCCATGCACTCCATGGAAGTCACTTATTTCGATGCAGTTAAGAAGCAAATCCCACCAATTTTCTATGTCTGCAAGAGATTCCATTTTGTGGCGATTGTAACCGTATCAAGCACGCGCAAGATTATTTATTAGTTTGTACCTATCGGTGGGCTTAATCGCCTTGGTCCTAGACAGTTTGAGCCGTGCTTTGCTATCGCTTTGGTATCCCACTGTTCGTTGAGAATGGATTATGCCCAAGTTGTAACAAATCTATGGATATCTTTGGGGATCACGCGCTTCATTGTGCTAAGGATTTTGGCCCTAAATTCCGACATGATTTTGTTCGTGATGTAATCGCTGACATTTGTTACAAAGTCGTGTGTGCCTGCGTAAGGAAGTTTCTCTCGGGTTTTCTAACGAAGGACGACAAAGATTTGAAACCCGCCGACATTCTTGTGCTCAATCGGGAAAATGGCAAGGATGTTTGTATGGACGTCACAGAGTCTCGCCCTTCACCGGTGATGGAATCCGCTCTTTCGTCCCCGGAAAAGCTATATCTAGCGCGGTCTCACGTAAACACACTAAATACTTGGACAAGTGTGTTTCCCATGGTTATGGTCTGGGTGTCTTAGCTTTTTCTACTCTAGGAGAATTGGGTGAGGATACTTTATGTTTTTTCAAGCGTCTGAAGAACTGCTTAGTTAGTAATGACGCTGGTAGTGGTTATGGTAGTTTTATTTTTCATAGATTAGGCATTGCTGTTCAGAAAGGTGTTGGAGCCCAGCTTGTTGCTAGGCTGCCAACTAAAAGCTTTGTTTAATTTTAAGCTAATGGATATCACATTTATTTAAATAATTAAAAGAAATTTAAATCTTTATCGGAAAATTATAAAATAGTTAAAATTTCAATTTTCAGCATAAAAATTGAATTAAAAAATAATAAAACATTTATTTAAAAGAGTAAATAAATAAATTAATTAATTGATCAAGGTTATCTAAATAATTTAACTAGCCTTGGACACTCCATATCAACCTTCATTAGTTAGGATAATTGTTTTGTACGCCTCAAAACAGTCTTCATCCGTAATATTGAAATGAGGCTCAAAACAGTCTTCATCAGTAATATTGAAATGAGGCTCGAGACTGCAAGTTAGTAAATTCAAAAGATGACGCATTTAGTTATGTGGAGATAAAATTCAAATCGAGTTTCAAGCTTGGCCACGTTAAACATGTGTTAGAAAGAAAGAAAGATGACGACAATCTCTTGTTGGAATTATTAAAGGAGAGAATAATTAATTGTACGAGCGTGACTTTTCCCTGCCACGCCATATATGCAGTACAATAAGTACTCTATTAAAGGAGTATTCTTTTTTTTTTTCTTTTTTGAGTAGAAAGGTTGAATAAATTGAGAAAAAATGGAAAAGGGTGGAAACCCCCATTTTAATTGTAGTTTACATTAGGATAATCTATGTAGGGAACTAAAATTTTGTCCATCAGCGGGAACTTGTCAGTACCAACAATCCAAGCACCTTGCAAAACCTTGTTACGTAGAGGAGATCTTCGATAAACATGGTAATCATCCAAGGAACCAGGTTGACCGACAAAAATATTCGTGAACATCCCTTTGTGATTGACTACTCCTTTCATGCTGATAGATAACAGCTCCACCACTTTCTTTAAAGCCAACCCCACTTTTCAGCATCAAATTATCACTACCTGGAGGGCCAAAGTTCTGTTTTCCATGACCTTCCTCACTCACTACTTCATTGATTCTTTTGAAACTCTTTGCAACACTAGTATTTCCACTACTTTCTCCCTTGTTCTTAATATTCGGGTTTATCCACTTGTTACTTCCCTCACATAACTGAGCCGTATGATCAATAACATGACACACATTACAAAAGAGAGGTAACTGGTCGTATTCAAATTTGATGATCGTTTTTTCTTTCTCCTCAGTCACTGCAGCCATTTGTCTTGACACCTTCTTCTTGAGGTCCATCATAACTTGGATCATAACATTCTTTTCCAACATGTTTGTGCCAAAAGGATTATCATGCTTCTGGTAAACCCCAGCTGGCTGCACTACTCTTGTTAATCCTTGTACTGAGATATACCCAATTGGTACATCAATAGCTTTGAGCCAAAACAATTCATGTGTAAGAGATAAACTGTCATCTTTTGGTATTCCTGATTTGGGGATAATTTTAAGAACAACAACATCTGTTTTAACAAACCATGGTTTGAATTCGTTCACCTTATGAAAATCTGATACATTATGGAACTTAAGTATGTAGACATTTGTATGATGCTTGTGCTTGTAAGGTGAGATTGTTGGGGTTTTTGTTAGTTTCCAGAATCCTCTCACTGCATTGATGAACTCCCATTGTAGAACACTTGAAGTTGATACTATCCTTCCTAACATTGTTAGATTCCAATCTATATCACTTGCCGGAAGGATAATGCTTTTTTCCATAATAACCTCTTCAATTTCATTATCTGGTAGACTTAAGCACTCCTCCATTTGATTTGTCAGTCTTGCCATATCTTCCAAAGACGAATTTTCCATTATCACTACCAATTTTTGATTATACTGATACAGTTTTACAAAGATAACTATAGTTTCTTCACCGTTCTGAGACCCAGTTGATGAAACTACTTTCCTTTTTGAAATTTGAGGATATCTAGTAATATAGTTCTTAACATAATTGATGTAACTATCTCTGACATTGGGCATGGTTGAGAGAAATTTCAAATCAGTATGGTTGATTTTTTGTGATGGGTGAAGGTATTGGTAGATAATTTTGGGGGCTCTGATGTGTGATTGAAAGTGTTTTTGCTGCAGAGAGGGTGGGGGGTACGGGTAATGTTTGCCTAAATCACTAGAGATTTTTCGATTCATGATAGCTAGTAGGGTTATTAGCGTAAACATGTTAGGATGTTTAGAGTAGCAGGCGTGGTTGCTTTTGATGAATGGACTGGCGTAAACTATGGGGAATTGTTGAATGTCGGGTACTGAAATTTTTCTGTCGGCATTACACAGCTCCACTGGTGGATCAGATCTTGACTCAGCAGCATAGTAGTTGGATTTAATCCTTCGGGTTGAATTGATCCGTGTGCTGGTGACATTCGGCCCAACCAAATATTCCCACTTTCCAACTGGGCTTTCCGATACCTGCAAAGACCGAATGAGATAAGATATTAGTATAGTCCAATCCTCATGAGAGGCTAACTCGGAATCAAACCAGCTCAAGAGATACTGGTCGATAAAAAACTGATCGGAATCATGATGATCCATTTTTAAGAACCTCAAAACAGTTTGAGAACAACCATTATCCAAACCAGAGTTGGATAAGGTCAAGCAATTAGCCATGATATTTTTAAGAAAAACTTTATTGTAGCACCGCTTCGTTACCCAGTGGTAGCATCTAATCTCCCTCGACAATAAATTCTTTATCAGTTTATCCTCGAAATCATGAGTGGTTACATAGTTATCATCGACTGTTCTTTGATTTCCCCCCAAAGGCTTATAAAGAGGAAACTGATATCCATTAACAAGGAGTCTTTGGTGTTGTTGAGAAAAATTTCTTTGATATCCATGGTGAGGTATTTTAACGGGGCTAGGGTTACTAATCACATGAGATCTAATTATGTGGAGGATCGCTGGGTATTTCATTGAAATCATCCTTATGGATTCCCTGCACGGCGCGGTGTTGCTCAGTGTTGTGTTGCCGGCCGGCTTAGCGGTGTCTGTGACAAACACCCACCAGAATGTGATTATAATTACGTAGCTTATTGTGAAGCAAAGGAGGAGATGATCTTGATTTATGGGGATTTTAATATAGAGGATGATATTGTAAATGATGATAATGGTGAAGATGATGAAATCAATGTAGACAATGGTTTTGTTGTTGATGATGTTGAACACGGTAACGGTGGTGTTGATGGAATCATCGGTGGTGGTAATGTTATAGTTGATGAGGATGAAACTGTTGGAGATGAAAGTCTTGTTCCTGATGACAAGCCAGAATCTAAACCAGAAGTAGTTGATGTTGAAATTTCATTTCTTCCGATGAAAGAGTGAGGAGAACTAATAGTTTTTCTCTCCTTTTCTTAAATTTAAAGTTGTTGTAGTTTGAATCTTTGATGTTTTTCCGTTTGCCTGTCGTCTTCATGACTACGGTAGTACTCTCTGTGTTTCGAATCCTTTTTATTGTTGTGTTGCTGTCATGAATTATCTCACTTGGTGATGATATTTTCCTTTTTCTTGTGTTGTTTTTATCTTGAGCCATACTTGGGAAAAGGATAATCTCGAAATACAACAGTTAGCCTTTCTAGGAGAGTGACAAAACCAATCGAATTCGATATGAGCAGACAACTGAAGCAGAATAGCTTGGTATTTTGATTAAAGGTCTCTAAGAGCGAAGATTGATATGAAAACCAGATGCAAATTAATTCTAAAAAATCAACTGATACCCAGTAACTAGAATCAAGGAAGACAGAATCCGAAGTTGGAGAATCACTTGTAACTAGAATCAAAATACCAGAATCAAGGAACTAGAATCACTTGTAACAATTCTCAAAGTCAAGAGGATGCTTCTCAAGTTCAATCCAGCATTTTCATGTTTGAAACTCTCATATGGGATTGCGCTTGCAGGTGCACAAAATGTTCGGGTGGCGTCTCGATCATCATGAGCACTGTATACAAAAGAGAATTTGTGAGTAGAGTAATACTGGGTCTAAATTATAAGTCTTATTTCATTGTGGACCCGGTGGGTCTGTCGGGGGGACTAGTTGTGGCTTGGAAACTAGGAATCAACATTCATGTGGGCTTGTTCTGTGATAATTTTATAAATTGCCATGTTCTAGACAAAGTAACAAGAAAAGAATGTGTTTTGTCTTGTGTTTATGCTCCCTCCAACTAGCCACAAAAGTTATCCTTCTGGAAGTACATAGCTAGCTTAGCTAATTCTTTTATCGGGGAATGGATTGTCATGGGCGATCTTAATCTTACTTTAAATGCTTGGGAGAAAAGGGGTGTGGGGGGCTTCAATAATTCTGAAGCTGAGAAGATTAAACAACTCCTAGAGTTTGCAAACCTTGAAGACTTAGGTTTTGTGGGGACAAGTTCACTTGGTCTAACGAAAGAGAGGACAAATGGGGTGACGGAAGCAAGATTGGACGGGGGTATGGCAAGTGAGAATTTTTGCGGTCAAAATAAGAATGCAACTATAAAACACCATTAGCGGTGGGTTCGGATCACTCTCAATCATGCGAATACTAATTCCGATCAAATTCAGGGTCACAAGCCATTTAAGGTCTTGGGTATTTGTCTAAATGAACAGTCATGTGTGGATATTATATCAACCACATGGGAAAATCCAGTTAATGGCAGTAATGCATATGGAATTGTTCGGAAGTAAAGCACCACCAAGAACAACATTCGACTATGGAACAAACATGCTTTTGGGGATATCAAAACCAACATCAGTTAAGCCAAAACCAATCTCGGGAAAGCCATTTCAAACCCAATCATCAATAACAGGTCCCAGATAATAAAACAATGTGAAGAAGTGTTGGCTCACTGGTACAAGGTGGAGGAGATATTCTGGAAGGACAAAAGTGGGGAACAAGAAATACAGTTGGGAGATCGAAATACTCATTACTTTCACAAGAAAACCCAGAAGAGGTGGAGAAGAAATAGGATTGAAGCAATAAAAGATAACCAAGGTAATTGGGTAGAAGGTAAGGAAAGAATATCGTCCGTAATCACTGAACATTTCAGTAGTGTTGCGTCTACTTCGAATCCAAGTTCCTGCAACGATTATCTGAACATGCTACATCAAGTGGTCATACAAGAAGACAATGAAATGCTCATTCATCCTCCGACCTTAGAAGAACTAAGACAGGTAGTATTCTCCATGAAAAGTGACTCTTCCCCGGGACCGGACGGATTCACTCCTAGATTCTTTCAAAAGAACTGGGAGGTGGTAAAGCACGACGTCTTAGCTATGGTAAGTAGTTTTTTCACCTCTGGTTTCATCTTGAGAGAAATAAATGCCACATTTATATCTCTCATTCCAAAGACTGATTTCCCCCAGTCTGCTAGCGACTACAGACCCATTAGCTTGAGTAACATTGTTTATAAGATTATTTCGAAAACCCTGGCAAATAGGTTGAAGTGTCTGCTACCTAGACTGATATCGCCGTATCAGTATGCTTTTGTGCAGGGGAGGCAGATTTCTGATAATGTGCTAATTGCACATGAAATCATTCATACTATGAGAGCCCAGAGGGGAAATGAGTTCCTAATGGGCATCAAAATCGACATGTCAAAGGAATTCGACAGGGTCGAGTGGAATTTTTTGTTAAATGTCATGAGGAAGTTTGGATTTAGTGAACAGTGGTGCCAACTTGTTAATCAATGTATCAGCACCGTTTCATCTTCTGTGATGGTAAATGGTGTGCCGGGAAATCAATTCTTTCCCTCTAGAGGCCTAAGGCAAGGAGATCCGCTATCTCCTTTCCTTTTCATAATGTGTATGGAAGTGTTATCTCGTGCGATAGCTAAGGCTGAGGTTTCTAACCTCATCCAAGGGATAAAGGTGGGGATAAATGCTCCACCAATCTCCCATCTCTTATTTGCCGATGATCTTTTAGTCTTTTCATCTGCCTCTACCTTCGAAGGTGAGAACATCTTAAAAGTTTTCAATGACTTTAGTAATGCATCAGGTCAGTTGATAAATTTCGAGAAGTCCGGAATTTTCTTTAGCACTAACTCCCATCAGAACACTATTGATAGTGTTAGAAACATTTTGAGGGTTAGTAGGATAGCTTTGAATGATAAGTACTTAGGCTCACCCCTTTTTACACACACATCTAAAGTTAAGTCTTTTCAAAATTTTATGGATAGGGTCGAAAATAAACTTCAAAACTGGAATAATGATATGTCTTGTGCTGCCAAGTCTGTTCTAATTCATACTTGTACTACTACTATTCCAATGTATCAAATGAATTGTTTTAGGATTCCTGTTACAGTTATTAACAACATCAACAGGTTCCAACGTGATTTCTTTTGGGGAAAAGATGTTTCCATATCCAGAGGTGTTTATATAAAAGCATGGAGTAATGTTTGCATCCCAAAGGAGATGGGGGGTCTGGGTTTCTTGAATTTGCGGAGTTTTAACAATGCTATGTTAGCAAAGATAACGTGGAGACTTGTGCAGGATCCTGGTACAATGCTAGCTCAGGTAATGAAGCACAAATACTACCCAGATCATAGCCTATTAAACAGTGAAAAGCTATGCCCTGACACTGCTTCGTGGGGTTGGAAGAACATCAATAAAGAAATGCCTAGAATCAGAAACAACTCAGTTTGGATGATAGGAGACGAGAAGAATATAAGAATATGGGAGGATTTGTGGTGTCCCGAGGTAATGGGTAATCTGCAACCACTAAATCAACTAAGCAAGAGGTTCACTTTTGTTGCTGAGCTAATTGATTGTACAGGTGAAAGGTGGAAATGGAATATAAGTCTATTGAAAGTTTGTTTTCAGAGAGAGGTAGTGGAAATAGTTGGTGGAGTTAGAATCAATGAGGGAGCGAAGACAAACCGGTATGGAACCTAGAAAATAAAGGAAAGTTCACAACTAAGTCACTCTACAACTGATTGTGAATACCGGTCAACCTGAGCAGCAACATGACAGTGATATATGGAGAAAGGTCTGGAGTCTCAACACAATGCCAAGGATTAAAACTTTCCTTTGGAAATGTGTACACGATATCTTACCCCTTAATGAGAGCATTGCAAGAATCATTCCAGAAATAAATAAGGCGTGCCCTTTGTGTGAACAACAGGAAGAAACTCTAACCCATATCTTTATGGAATGTGTTTTCACTTTAACTGTTTTTAATAGTATTGGTTTTAACATTGATTTTGTTTTGAACAATCAGGTACAACATATTGGATGGATTAGAAACTGGTTTTCTAGAAATGATATTAAAGAGAAAGGAATACTAAATTGGCCAGAAACTATGGCAACAATTATGTGGGGAATTTGGAAAACTAGATGTGATTTAGTCTTTAGGAAAATTAAGCCAAATGTAGCATACACTAAGTACAATATTACTTCTATAAGTTAAGTTCTTGAAACTGGTATACATAGAAAAGTGAGAGACTTGGAATTTCTTATACACTAAGTCAATTTTACATGCCGATTTGTGTTTTACAGTGAGAGACTTGGCTCTTCCTAGACTAGACAGTCAAG
>JAJJWW010000971.1:0-40353 GCA_023531295.1 Papaver armeniacum | reverse complement strand
TTCGGCAGTTGTTGGGCTTCTGATGGGGTGTAGCAGGATTTTAAAATTGTTTGAGGCAATAATGACAAAATAAATGAACCATCATTTGGGGCATACAAGAAAATTTTGGGGCATACAGACTTATTATGCCATCCAATGATAGATTATAAGGGGTGTCCTAATGATGTTTAAGTTACTATAATACCCCTGCATAGTTTAAATTATATAAATGCCCTTCCACTAAATTAATTTTAATCCTAAAACTCTCCCACTAATTAACTCATCCCCTAATTAACTACCCCACTTAATTACCCCCACTAATCAACGGTTACCCATTAATTAACCGTTACTTAATTAAATTTTTTCTTTTAAAAACTAAAAATTTTCAAAATCAAAAACTCATTGTCCTCCCCCCTTATATGGCACCTCGTGTTAAGCGATGCCCTAGAAATACGGTGTCGAATCCTGGTGTTGCTTCTGTAGCATCTCAATCTAGGGTTTTTGGAAAAGATGGAGATGAAGATGATAGTGGATTGATTGGTGTTGGAGAACGAGAAATAGACCCTGATTCTATAAAATTGCACATAGAAAGGCATTTCCCACAAACCCATTGCTTGGTTTTTCGTATTTCGTTGATTTCATGACATGTAATCGATGATTCCTCTAGGTTTTGGTAGTTCCAGAGTAGTGTTCGGCTCAAATTTAGCAGCCGAACTTAAATTTTTTTCTACAGACAAAGAACACTTCGGCTGAAAACATGTAATGTTTTGAATATCGAATGAGCCGAACTTGAGTGTTCGGCTTATAATTGTTTTTATGCTAATCAGCCGAACTTGGATACGATTACTTAATAATCCATCTTACACTGTTCGGCACATTGTTCGGCTCATTCGTTAAATATCGAATGTGCCGAACTTGACTCTGTGTATGGATAATAGCTTCATATAAACTTGTTCATTTATAGGTGATTTATCACATTGTTTAGTAGAGTCATATTTATTTATTTTGGAAAATTAATTAAGGTGTATCATTTGTTTTAGCACCCATTCGGGAAAATTCAAAGAGAAGCTTAAAAGGAAAACAATTGAAGTGACTACTTCTAATTCAAAAACTCCCAAACCTCGAGGTGGTGGCACCAAAAACTTGCATGCAGGGAAAAGGGGAAATGACACAGGTGGATGTTTGCATATAGAACAAAAGGATGATAATGATGAAAATAAGGGTGTAGTATGAGGTGATGATGAAGATTGTGGTGGAGGGGGAGGGGATGATGAATATGGTGGGGATCGCGAACCTATAACTTGATTTTTCTTCTCAAAATTGATGCATGTCGTTTTAGAGCTTTGGATGTATTTTTTATGATGTGGAAGATAATATGAATAATAAAATATGGTGTAAAGAGATGATAAAGATTGAAAGATTTCTGCTTAAGGATTTTCTTATACAGATCTCTCAAAGTTAGGCTTTAGAATCCTTCCGAAACCGTTTCTCCTTGAGATAAAAGTCAATTTTGCGTTCAAACATGTCCCAGAACAGTGTCAGGTTCGGCTAATACGTTGCCAACCTTTCCCTACCGAACCCGACAAGTGAAATTTACCCTGTGTGGTTGTCGAGTTAAGTGACTCGATTAGATTACTTTTAAGCCGAAATTATCTTTGTAAACACTTTGAAAATCTTGATTTTTAGGCTCCAGGTTCGGCTAACTCGTGATGATGAGTTAGCAGCCGAACTTATCTCTGTACACTCAAGTTTTTAGATCTTATTTTGGCCATAACTTCTTCGTCCGATGTCGGAATGGCCTCATTCTTTTTGCGTTGTTTTCGTCTTTTCATTCTCTTGAAGATGAAGATAATATCTTATTGATTTGAATGAGTTAATTTGGACCTTGATGTTCTCCATTAGTAGACTTCACTATCGTTTGGGGTTAGGTTCGGCTCATTCACAATACTATTTGAAAGCCGATCTTTAAAGTTCGGCTCATTCGTGTTTGACTTGAAAAGCCGAACTACTTGTCATATATGCGTTCGGCTTATTGGGGACTAAAATTATAAGCCTAACTGTTCTTATTTATCAAGGTTCGGCATACAAATTATCTGTCGAACCTAACTCTGTTGCGCCGAACTATATACAAAAAATCAAAACTTTTGGTGAATTCAAGCTACAAAACGGACATTAAACAACGTCAACAACCATACCTATGTATTATTAGCATTGGGTTCCTCATCCATGTACTCATCTTCGGGATATGGCTCCAAAAAGTCATTATCTTGAGCTTGAGAAAAAAGTTGAGTTTGAGATTGAGTTTGGGTAAAATAATTTTCATAATCCAACAAATAAGCCATCACCGGATCTCCATCGTAATTGATATGTATTTTCTTAGGTTTACGTGATGAAGATTCACCTTCCTCACTCAAATTTGGATCACACATTTATCAACAATCACAAATATCTCTTCTTTTTTTTCTCTACTCCTCCTCCTCTTCTTCTTCTTCTAAATGACTCACTAACTATCTTTATAAATAAAATTATTATCCTAAATTAACACTAACCTAACTACAGTCATTAACAACTAATTAATCAAATTAACACTAATTTAACACTAATCATTCAAGGGTATTTTTGTATTTATGAAAATAGGTTGGATAAGGGATACCCTAGAAACACTATTTCCAACCATGTTTTTGTCTTATTCAATATGCCCCAAAATTTTCATGTATGCCCCTAGAGTCATTAGGGACTAGGCAGTAAAACCAATAATCATTAATTCTGTTATGAACCATAGTTTATTTACTAAGATGCCCATGTGTCTAACATTAGGGTTTCTTCTCTCTATATAAATAGAGCCTTGATCTCTTGTACTCCCTCAGTCCCACATATATAGGCGGAGAGAGACAATTCTCTTAGATTAAGAAAATTGCATGGGATTCATAATTTTATATGTTTTTTCTTGTTTTACCCTTCGTCTTATCTCCAACACAATTACCTATGTACAATAAATATGGGTATATATGGAAAAATTCATTTTGGAAAGCAAAGTCCGCCTATTTAGTGGGACAAATAAAAACCAAAATTCCACCTATATATGTGGGACGGAGGGAGTATTCTACAAACATTAATAGAAAATCTCTCTCTCTCTCTCCTTCTCCCTATTTTCGGTCTCGTTTGCGGTTTACAAGACGTTATCATGCACGTTGCTCTATCAACGGAAGCGAAATTGAAGACCAATTATATCCATATCTAATCTTTTATTTTTGGGTTGATTTTTTATATTATTTTTATCTAATTTATTGAAAATATTTTTAATATGGTTTATCTTCTGTAATATAGGTTTGTGCGAACTAAACTATTACAGAAATTTTGATCTCCAAAAGGCGATAACAAAGTGACCTAAGTGGCTGTGTACGAAATTATCCAACTTCGGAGTTTGGAATTTTATCCATGAGAAATAAGAGATCCATGCATTTAATCGGTTTGTTATAAACCTCCAGCAAACATTAAATTATTTAATTTTATTCTGTGTTGTTTTCTTTTAGCTCCAAGTGTTCAGTGTTGTTAGTTAATTGTTTTGTATACATTGATGATGCTTCCCCTGTTATACTACATCTACAGAATGGTCATGGACCAATGGTATTAATTTAATTGGTTACTTACCAATCACAACCGGCAATTTTCTTTCTCCCTCTCCATCTATCTCATATCTCAGAAAGATGTGGGTTGTTACCATAAATAATGATCGGCATATTTGTTTATTTTTGTCTTATTGCCAATATGGTGCGAGCATTGTAGATTATTTTCCTACAATGGAATTTTGTATTTTCCTCGCACCGAGTACCAAAATATGGTTACTCCCAATGTTTTGGGGTGTACATAAATTCATTGGTTAATCCTATAAAGACATGGTCTATATTTATTGGATATGGATGATCAATTTTACAAAATCAAATTGATTTTCCTTTCTTCTCTAATATTTTTATCATAGAGAACAAAGAAAAAACAAATATTTTTGTTAGAGGGAGAGCAAAAATGGATTTGAGGAGTGCAAAAAACGTTATTAACTCGGTGACAAGGTCGATTCGTAAGATGGGTCACGTTTTGTTTTTTTCCCAGACTATAATACCCTCTATCCTAACTGCCTATTAACCCAACCTATCTAATTTTACCCACGTTTTAGGTAATCGAAACAAAACCAGAACAATAAAACCACGATACTATTCCGCAGCTTTATAATTATCGACTGAAAAACGACATTAAACCCTAAAACTCAACTGTCGTTATGATCCATCTATTGTATTATTATCTAGACTTCGAAAGTTTTTTTTCTAAAATTCATCTACTATGGTAGGTCCTGAGTTTTTATATCCGGAAAACCTATAATCAAGTGATGCAACCCAGAACTCTTCGTCTTCAAGCTTACCTGATTTTCAAAGAAACCAAGAATCGCAGGTACCAAAAATATTTGATTTTAACACAACTATCTTTTCCTTACGTATGGATTTATTTTTAAAGGATTGGTTTGTTCATGTTGTAGAATATTGTTTTTCAATTGATTTACATAGTGCAAATTTAATCCTCTTTTAATGTTCAGGTTGTTCTCCCTTCGAATGAAGACTTCAATCATATGCTGGGAACTTTAGTGTCCTAGGAACATCTCGATTTTATTGAATGTTTTCTGAAGCAAGAGGGTTTTAGCACCAGAGACGAATTACAAGCATGGTGTGTGGATATTGGTACATCACACAATTTTCAGATTATATGTGAATCATCGCAGATGAAGGATACTTTAGGTAATGGTCAAGGAACAATTGTGCTGTGAGAGAAGTGGTCTTCCCAAAAGTCACCGAGGAAAAAATTATGTGCCAAAGACGACCACCACAAAAAAGAAAAGAAAATGTGGTACCATCAAATGTAATTGTCCATTTCGTTTGTATGGAAGTTGTGACAAGTATGGGATATGGAAGCTTCGAGTTGGATGTGGTTCTCACAATCATCCTCTGCCAAAAACATTAGTTGGACACGGTTATGCTGGAAGGTTGGTCGAGAAAGAAAAATTGGAAGTAGAAAAAATGACGAAGAGTGGGTGTCGACCAAGGGACATTCTTACTAGTCTCAAAATCGATAACCCGAAAAACCATTCAACCATGAGAACTATATATAATACAAGGCATAAACTTAAAGTATATGCAATGCAAGATAGATCAATGATGTAACACTTTTTCAAGTTAGCACAAGAACACCACTACACGGTGGAGTATAAACATAATCCACTGACAAAGAAGGTAACTGATCTCTTTTTTGCTCATCCGGGTTCGGTGAAGTTGGCTCAATGTTTTCATGAGTTTCTTATATTGGATTGCACGTATAAAACTAACAAATATAAGTTGCCATTTTTCCACGTTGTATCATATACGTCAACGGGAGCCACGTTCACGGTTGCGGTAGCTTTCATGAGTCGAGAAAAAGAGGCAAACTACATATGGGCTTTAGAATGTGTCAAGCGAATATATAGAGAGAATGAAATTCCATCAGTTTTTGTTACGGACTGTGAAGTTGGTCTAATTAGCGCAATTAATCATGTGTTTTAGGGATCATCTCATCTACTTTGTGCATGGCATATAGGGAAGAATGTGTATGCTCACGGTCAAAAGTTTTTCAAGCTCAAAGCTAAAACTGCCAATGATAAAGAAAAACCGAAGAAGATTGATACCATCTTAATACAAAAAGAACTAAAGGGGAAACAAAAAGAAAACAAGAGGAAAAATAGAAGGAACTTCAAAAGTGGTACAAGGGATGGAAGGCTATTATTAATTCATCATCCGAATAGGAGTACCAACAAAATTTGGATAACTTTATCTCCACATGGGTTCCAACACATGAGGATGCGGCGAGGTATGTTACCAAAACTTGGCTAGATCTATACAAAGAAAAGTTTGTTTCGGCTTGGACCAATAACATTAAACATTTTGACAACGTAGCAACAAGTAGAGTAGAGAGAGCACATGCCAAGTTGAAATTGTACTTGGGTAACTCACGGGGTAATTTTGTTAACTGTTTCCTTCGTTCTCATTGTTCTTACGATAATGAGCAAGTACATGTTGATACCGAGTTTGAAAGAAGCAAAACTACACAAATGCATGATCATAGACTCGAAAATTTATTTCAAGAAATTCTTAATTTTGTATCAATTAGAGCTTTGAAGATAATATTTGATGAGATACCTAAGAATGAGATGGATTCGATGGATGTTGATATGAAATGCAATTGTTTGGCTCGTACAATTAATGGTCTTCCATGTGCATGTGAAATATGTGCGTTGAAGAATGCAGGAAAAGTCATACCACTTGATATTATTGATCCTTTTTGGAAGCAATTGAGTAGTTCACCGCCGTCTTCAAACCGGATTACCCTACCGTTTGAAAAAACATTGGAGTTCATTGCTATTCTGGATGCATGGGAACGAGCGACAGAAAATGAGCAAATGAGAATACTAGCTCAACTGAAACCAATTGCTTTTCCTGGCACTATCAACCTTCAAGAGCCGGAAGTATCAGAAGTGTATAGGGGTCGTACGTCTAAGAAGCAACAAATAAAAGATAGATCTACTGTGCGTGACCCTTCTTTCTATGAGCATATCAACAAAACTGTCGATATTTTAGAGAAATTAGGGAAAAAAGGAACCGAGAAATGCTAGCAGGAGAAAAGATATATTTTTCCTCGGTTAATCCAAGCTATTTGGGTTATATGCCTTTGGTAATGCGGGAATTCATCGCTTCTACACAGGAGATTCGAAAGGATGGAAATTGTGGTTACCATGTGTTGCTGAAGCAATTGGATATTAAGGTAAAACATCACAACCCTTGTAGGTATTTGCGAGAAGTAATGATGGGAAATATAGAACACCACAGGGTCATGTATGAGAAAATGTGGGGTGCTGATTTGTTAAACAAATTGAAATATGGCATAGATAACAACGAGTGGATGAAAATGCCAGAGAGTGGTTTTATTATTGCCGAGGCTTTCACCACAATAGTTTTTTATATAAGTCAAGAACAGAGTATAACTATTGTTCCTACAACCATGCAAGCTTACCCGAAGATACTAAAAAATATGGTGACTATGGGTTTCCTCAACAAGGATCACTACATCGGGCTAAAATTGAAATGGAATTCTCCATTGCCTTCACTTCCAAGATTTTCTTATTGGCAGAAACAAAAGAAGAAGAATAATTTCTCGGATAACTGGTCGCAACTATATATGAAGAGAATTAAGATATATGAGGACATGGTGAGAACTGGAGAAAAGGAAACGGTTTATCTCGACGAAGATTAGTGCCAAAGATGTTATTAATAAGTGATTTAGTTATTTAGATTCATTTCTGTGGATGGCTTGCTTTTATTGTCTGCAGACCACCTTGCTCAAGAGCTGTAGTGATCTTACACTAGTTTCATGTAATACATTATGGAAATTAATGATTCCAGTTAATTAGTTTCAGATTAATTTAACTTTTCATGTGTGAAACTGTGGATGAATGATCACTACACGTTAGTATTCATAATAGAACTTTTTTTGCCAATTTTGGTCTACATTTATCTGATAAGCAGTACCATTCCTAACTATCTCGCAATGCTTGATCGAAACAAGATGCAAAACCGATCCAGGCTTCAAAACCGGCCGGGCTGCAAAACCGATCAAGTCATACCACTACAGTGATGACACAGACTGTTGTCGTCACTGCATATTCATATGTATCCTATTTTATGTTTGTACCTATAGTGTCCTACTTCCGGAGAAAATATCTATTATTTTATATTTTCATTGCAGAATACGGACAATACGTATGATTACGTATCATGTTCTATGGTTGTACCTACTGTGTCCGTACCATGATTAATAATATCAAGTAAGAAACAGAGGGAAGAACAAATACATAGGAATAGATGGTATCCTCTGTTAGGCTAGGTGAAGAAATATAAGGAGAGGATGGTGATGAAATTCATTCACGCAAAAAAAAATTCGTTTTTAGGTTTAGGGTTAGAAGGTAGAAGAACGGGGGTAGGGGATCTTATTTCCTTAACTAATTTTCGAACCCAAATTAGGTTAGGTTTGAGTTTGTGTTGTGAACACATGTGTACATAAGGGTATTTCTGTCTGAGTCAATAGCCAATATATAAATCGGCCTAAAATAAAAAAAAATCCATTTTTGCTCTCCCTCTAACAAAAATAAAAAAAAATCCATTAAAAGATGGTTTACAGTTTCTATTCCTTCAATGAAACTGTGATACTAAAAATTAGTGTTACCGCAATCTAATTACTTTTACGGTAATCAATCACGTGCATGATTAAAAAACCTCCGGCCAGTTAATATTGGTATCTTTTTCCATTTGACGATATGATCATGTGATTGTATTTAGTTTCTGTTTAAAGAAACCTTTTTTTTACCACACAGTGGATTTTCCATGGCAAAAGATATTTTTTTTTCCAGTCGTCGATACGATTTTGGCATGTCGACAGATTCTATTCATTAGTACTAGGTTTCTCCATGAATTCTCTATAATGAGAAGCAAAATTGGCATTCTAAGAAATTTTGGCCAATATATTTTTTTTTTCTCGTAGTTGACGATAATCGTTCAAACAAACCTTTACCAAATCATGGTTTTATTTTTCTACTAATAAACTATTGGTTTCCATTTGTTACGGGATACCATGGATTCCTAAACGGGGAAAAATGATCTCTTTATTTTCTTAAAAAGAATCATATAAGCCAACTGATTTGGTTTTTCCCTATTGATCCTAAAGGTATATATAAAATATCGTCATTATGCTATTAACAATTGCAAACACCAAGAGGGATTGCTGCATTCTTAAGGGATATTTTACATTTTTTTCCCTCATGGTAAATCTCCAAAATTTAAAATAGTTCCCCTTGCAGTTAGAATTGGACACTAAAGATCAAAGGGTGCGCACCCGGCTTGTTAGCCTATCTCATTAGTCTTTGTAATGACTATATTGATCTTAAAATTAATTTATTTTGATAAAATAAAGTGTCCATAATTTCATTCTTAGGTGAGTGGAATCATCGGCCTTGTAGGTCATTGGAGATTTGGTTGCAAATTTTATGTACTTTTTGCTATAACCAATAAAAGCCATGGTTCAGTTAAATTTGTATAAGAAGACTAAAAATTTACTTTTATTAAAGGACTTAAACTTTTCTTCTTGTCTTTTAAAGTCATCATCTACGGTCTAACTGGTATTGTTAAAATCCAGAAATTATTATGAGTATATATGTCCTCGATTTAATCGGATAATATTCTACGAAACTTGTTTCATGTATGAGATTATAATATTTCCGCCGTAATCGGGGGGAGATTATACACTACTACAAGTTGGTGTGATCCATTAACTTAAAAAGTTATATTTCTCTCCCATCACGATCAAACCAAAAAAGGCTGCCATCTCAAATCGGCGCGAAAATATTTCATTTTGCTTTTATTACGCTTTTTCCTCTTGAAGAGGATAATCCAGTCACATTTAGAAAGTATGTAGCTTTTGAGTACGTGCTACAGATAATGCTCCAATAGAATATATCAAAACAAGATCCACGTTAATATCTCTTTATTTGCCCGTTAAAGGCGCTGGTACCAATATTTCTGTGAATTTTTTCAAGATATACATATACTTGAGAATTTTTTGGGATCATATGATAAGCTAATTATTGTCGGATATTCATTTATAGTAGATACCGAAACAATAAAAGATGGTGGTTTTTAACCCCTCTGCAGAGAAATATCGACATATGTGATTGGTTGGCATATTATCCAAGTTAGGTTGGATTAATTTCTCGACTGATACAATTTCTGGATCAAACTTAACACCTTAAACATGCCAAGCCTATTAATTACAGGTTGGTGTAGTCATATTGCATCTTTATACGAGAAATTTCTTTGTTGTAAAAAAGATTTTGAGGGTTCTATTTTTTGCTCAGACCCTAGGATTGATTTAATAAATTTTTGTTCTCCATGTATGATGCTTTTGGTGTGGTAGTCCTTTAAGGACCCGTACTTCATTTACACAAGAAATGTGGTTGAGAACATATTCAAATTTGTTATCCTTGTAGGATTCAAAATATAATATAGCAGCCACCTGACTCGATTATGTCAGGTTGAACAATCCTCTATGTGTTTTTAGAATTTGGTATAAAACCAAGAATCCGGATTAATTAGTTGATGCTATCAACTTTATAGGTCTTTTCAGGAGTCCTTAAAAACACGAAAATCCATACGTTAGCAGCATAAATTCTATTTTTTTCTCTCTTTCTTAAATCTGCAGTTAGAATTATGATAGCTTAAACTCTTCTTTAAGATAGACTAGAGTTATTATTTTGATGCTTATTTTATTTTATTTTTATTTTTTTTGAAAAACTCATGTAGTTTAGTTAGCATCGATAAATATGTCAAAAGTTGTACTATTTTCCCTTGGCTTCAGGTTTTGTCCCATGTGGTTTTCCAGACAAGGTTTTAGCGAGGCATCATCTCTGACATTTAATTAATTTATTTTTTTAATGTTGATATTTGTGCTCTTTTTCCTTGGTCCATATTTTTTCCCATTGGGTTTTAATGGCAAGGTTTTAGTGAGACAAATTATTCAACATAGTGGTCATCCAAGGTGGAGTCATATCAAATTTTGGTTATTTGGTAGATTCCCACCATTAACTAGGTCATTTTGTTAGACCAAGTTAACATAAGAACCCCTTAGGAATTTGGATGTCATTCTGATCTACATAAGGCATGACCACAAATTCAATTTTATTCACTTCCGGTAATGTATCCACATCTTGGCCCTTTGTTGAAGAGACTACATCAATTATTTCTGCAAATCATCTGCGAGAATCTAGCAATCCAAGACACAAGCATGGAGACTCGAGAAAACTACTACTAGAGGACTAACACAAAATAAGACTTCATCAAGTAGAAATTTTCTTCAGAACAAGATTCTTCTGCATTCAAGAAATCCGTTCATCAAATTGGGAAGTCACGACTCACAGATTTTCAAGCCAAGATTTAACTGAAGTACTCATCATGGGGAGCGCCATCATCAAATTAAGGTGCATTTACTGGACTTATCGCGTTGTACTCTTTTCCCTTCATCAAGGTTTTATCCCACTGGGTTTTCCTTGTCAAGGTTTTAATGAGGCAATATTTGCGTGTCCAACACTGTTTCGAGTCTTTTTTTATGCTTATGCAATTTCAGGTTTTTCTCTTTTGAGTTTTCCTGGTATGTTTGTAAAGCTTAGACACAGTGTCATCAGGGGGAGTGTTATAAACCATAGTTTATTTACTAAGATGCACATGTGTCTAACATTAGGGTTTCTTCTCTCTATATAAATAGAGCCCTAATCTCTTGTATTCTACACACATTAATAGAAAATCTCTCTCTCTCTCTCTCCTTCTCCCTATTTTCGGTCTCCTTCTCTTTTTACAAGAAATTCATCATATTCATATGGATTATAATGTCCTAAATGTTAATATGGGACCTATTCTATAACAAAAATACAAAAATACCCTTTAACAACTTACCTAATCTAATTCTAATTAAATCAAAAACTAAATCTAAACAATACAAAAACACGTGTCTTCATCATCTTCCTCTTTGCTTCTCCTCTTTTACCATTTTTTTCCTTCTTTAATTGGGTTGGTTCACAAAATATAATAGATGATTATCTGTGTCAATAATAACTTTATTAATTGGGTAAGAATTGAAGAACCCACCATTTATTTATTTTTTTGCTTCCAATTGCATGAATAGGTACTAGGGTTTTAAAAATTAGTTTCAAAACTTAATACGGTTGGGAAACCAAACCATAATGATTTTTTACGGTCGGAAAAACATGAACTTCCAACCGTATTTATGGTTTACAGTAAGGAAACCCTACCGTATTTTAGGTTTCATAGAAAAAAAAAAATTGTCTTTGGTTTGTCTACAAAAGTTTAATTTTCATAAGAAAAATAAAATAAAATTTGATCCTTGATTTTCCAACACTAATTATAAATCAAATTATCAGTCTAATCAAATCACTAACCTTAATTTTAGCTAGTCGATCATGTCCTAATTAGTTGATGGTATTTGAGCCATTAGCAAAATTAGTTGGATAAAGGGTTTTGTTGATTGTTATTTGATGACCCCATTTCGTCATTTTGTGAGCCTTCAAATCCAAATATGTGGAGCCTCTATAATAGACCTCTTTAATAATGATAGCAGTGTCTTATATAATTTAGCTACGGTTTAGATACAGTAGAGACTGTAGGATACAATTCATTATTCTGTGAGCCACTATTCCCACCACTAGGATACAATTCAGCTACAGTGGAGACTGTTTTAGGCTAAAGCTTGACTTAATTTTATTGCTTTTTTGTTCTATCATTCCTCTACATTTCTTGAATTCCTTTTCCCTTTCATATTCTGGTTGCTCTTGCTGATCCGTTCATTTCTTGAATTTCTTTTTCCATTCTAAAACCTGACAAACCTTTGATAATACTTGTTAGCCCTCCACTTTGGGTAGTTTACTCACCCAAAAGGAATAATTCTGATTTGCTTGGTTGTTGCTACAGTTTTGTAGTGCCCTAGGGCCTAGCCGATTCCTAAAAGCTTCTTCCTAGTCCATTTTTTAGTCTGCCTAGTGAGCAATCTGGGGGCTTAACGGAATTGGGGTTTAGATCTTTGCTTTTTTTCCTTGACCTTGCTATCCTTGCAGTATCCCTTTCTTAGGCGCAAGTGTTGCTCTAATCTCTCAGAATTCGACCTGACTAAAAATTCCCTAATATTTTTTTTTTTTTTTTTTTGTCTACTCTGGTTTTTCTATCCCTCTCCTCTCCTTAGGACCTTATGGATATCCTTTCGTGGAATTGTCCAGGAATAGGTTCTCAAACAACTTCTTCGCATCTTAACAAGCTTTGTATTTCCTTTAAACCGGACTTCCTCTTCCTTTCAGAAAGTAGATGTAAGGATGAAAAGGTCTCTAAAATAATTGAATCATGTGGATACACTAACTCTTCCCTAGTTTCTCCTATCGGCCTATCGGGGGGACTAGGTCTCGCCTGGTCTGATGATATGAAGGTCGATATTTTAAGTAAATCCCCAAAGATGATTAACATCCTTGTGTCCTATAGAGATGTAGACAAGAATTCTATATGTGAGAGTAACATTACTTTCCTGTATGAAAACCCAAAACAACCTCTGCGCATAAAAGATTGGAAACTCATAGAAGAAATGACAGCTACCATTGATAGGCCATGGATAGTGATAGGAGACTTAAACATAACTCTCTTGGCTGTGGAAAAATCTGGTGGTAACCCTTTCAACCCCAACACCCACAGCAATATCAAACTATTATAGAGGACATAGGGCTGATTGACCTGGGATTCATAGGACCCA
The DNA here is from genome assembly GCA_023531295.1 of Papaver armeniacum. Taxonomy (NCBI): domain Eukaryota; kingdom Viridiplantae; phylum Streptophyta; class Magnoliopsida; order Ranunculales; family Papaveraceae; genus Papaver; species Papaver armeniacum. The sequence goes on along the minus strand of JAJJWW010000971.1, from coordinate 26,949 downwards.
TCTTTACTTGGTCAAACAAGCAAAGGGTACCTGACCGAATCCAAGCAAGGTTAGATAGAGCATTAACAAACCTAGAATGGATCTCTTCCAACCCAAATGCTACTGTCACTCATCTGCCGGCAGTTGGCTCTGACCACTCTCCAATCTTTCTCTCCTCCAAATCTCCGGACTCTCCTAAACTCATTCCTTATAAGTTCTTTAGCCTGTAGCTGGAATGCCCAGAGGCCCTAAGTATCATTCAAGAGTGCTGGGAATAGCCAGCTGTAGGGTCTCCTCCTTTTAGGGTCACCACTAAACTTAAAAGAGTGAAACAACAACTTATTAAATGGAATAAAGAGGTGTTTGGGAAAATTCAGACGAGTATTAAAAATTCCTTAGAATCCCTAAACCTTCTTCACAAGTGTAACCTTGACGGATCACATGATGTAGTTATTCAATCTCAAATAACAGAGTTAGAAACCTTGTATGATCTAGAAGAGAAACTCTGAAAAGAAAAATGTAAGGAAAATAATGTGCAGTTTGGAGATAGAAATACTAGCTTCTTTCACTCTTGCACTCTGAATAGGAGACGCCGAAACAAAATCTCAACTATTACTGACCAGGCTGGTGTTACTCATATAAAGCACAAGGACATTTCAGATGCCCTTACAGACCACTTCAAAGAAATTTCAAATGAAAACCCCCGCTTAACCATTGCCCAGTTACTGAACTATTCAACATTGAAGTCTCCCCCGAGGAAAATATCTCCCTCACCTCTATCCACCTCCTATGACGAAGTAACCAGAGTGGTCAAGTCTATGGCCACAGGAAAATCTCCCGGGCCAGATGGTTTTAATGTGAAGTTTTTTTCACACCAATGGCCCATTATTGGCAGGGAGATTGTAGAAATGGTTCAGCATTTCTTCCAATCTAAGCACATCCTGAAGGAAATAAATACTATCTTTCTAGCTCTTATTCCGAAATCCGAAAACCCATCCACCCCAGCAGAATACAGACCCATTAGCTTGTGCAACTCAACTTATAAGATAATAGCTAAGATCTTAACTAACAGACTCAGACCTATTCTTTCTCGCATCATCTCGCCTTTCCAATCAGCATTCATGCCTAATCGAAAAATCACCGATAACATTGTTATGGCCTAGGAAGTGGTTCACAACATGAAGAAATTCAAAGGAAAAGGAGGTATGATGGTTATCAAGCTCGACATGAGCAAGGCTTTTGATAGGGTCAGTTGGACTTATCTCATTGAACTCATGAAAAAGTTAGGCTTCACATATACTTTTTGCATGCTTATCCACCAATGTATTAGTACCCCTTCTATAGCAGTCCTTTGCAATGGTTCTCCCGGTAAGTTCTTTAAGACCACTCGAGGAATTCGTCAGGGGGATCCTCTATCTCCTTATTTGTTTCTTCTATGCATGGAGGGGTTGACCAGACTCCTTCGAAAATAGGAGGCAATTGGTAACATCAATGGAATAAGAGTAGGTAAAAATAGCATCCCTATTTCCCACCTCCTCTTTGCTAATGATTGTATCATCTTCTCTAACGCTTCTTTGGTTGCTGCTAATAACATCTTAGGAATCTTAAACACCTTTAGTCTTGCTTAGGGGTGCTTCTTGTTGCTCTGGGATGTAGCAAAGCTATGGTGAGATTTCAGGATGATAGCGGTATAAGTCTCTGTTGACCGAGCTAGAACTGTGAGGATATTTTCGATAGAGTTCAGGTTGAGAAGTTGCTACAATACATTGTTGTAGAGCCTTCATATGATGCAAATGACTCTTCAAGTACAAATATCTTACTTGATGTGTGAGATATTTACTTGTAAAATCGAGGTTATCTTAAAGACATTAGTGGATGATGACAAGGTATACACACAGAATTGTAATGCAAGTTCGTTAGATAATTACTACTAATATTTTGGAATGGTTTCCTTATAGTTCCAGCTGAAGGGATTGCTTTCCTCCTTTATGGTTTCAAACCATCCTCATAGCCCTTTGCTAGTTGGGTACTTCAGTAAGGTATGCGTCTATTTTTTATTAATATCCTCAACTGGTCTTCTTTGTACCGTTTTTCTTATTCACATTTATTTGTTTTCCAGTTACGCAAATTGCTAAAGGTGTATCTTCTTTGTCCCGTTTTTCTTATTCACGTTTATTTTTTTTCCAGTTACGCAAATTGCTAAAGGTGTATCTTGGTTTTGATCATAAGTTGTAGTTTGGTTGATACTGAGGAAGACAGTCCAAGTAAGGAAAAAATGTTTTTTCTAGTTCATGTTCTATAAGGACAACAATTTGCCTATTTTATTCGATTTCTACTGACTAACAAGTGGGTCTCTACCAGGGCCATGGAGATGTATTCCCCCATCTAGTTGAGTTGATTTATAGTCAATTATGTTTTTGACTTGTTATTTACGGTTAGAACGATCTTCAGATAGGTATCGCTTCTGTTATTGCATTCACTTTGAATCATGCAAGAGGTGCTTTATAGCTTGGACGTCTTTATTTACGTAAGTCCCTTGCTTGTCTATATGATGCAGATTCTCATGTTACTACAATTTGGAGGATACACTCTTGTGAAGAACTCAAAGGACCTGTTTCAAAGATTTGGGTTTGACGCATATCCAGTTGTCATTGGCCTTATCCTCTTTTAGGTATTATTGTCCCATAGTCCGGTCATAGAAGCTAACCCTGAAGGTGCATCCACTAGTATATGAGTTCTAGTGGAAATACATGTTGGAACCTTTTTTTTCGTCAACAAAATTTCTCATGAAAATAACAATTATTCTTAGCAGTAGCTGACCCATACCCACTTAATTGTGTTGAATGATTGGTCAGTATATAGTGTGGTCACTCACTGACCCATTTTCCTTAAGTTGTAAAGAGTTAACGTTTGTTTTTGGATGAAAACCATTCTTGCTTAGAAATGCTCAAAGCATTATCTTAGTGGGGTTCTGCAGGCTGTTTATAGTAAATATGTTGCATTTCTGAAAGCTATATGTTGCGGCAACTTATGATTCACTGATGTTAGGATCAGTGCATACCATGATTACATTATATTTAGTGGGCCACATGGTGAAGTATTGCGGGTGAAACTTTGAATATCATGAAAAAATTTGAACTTTTTTAATTAGGTTTGTAAAATAATTTCGGATTGAGCATTACTCTAGCGCTGAAAATGTCTGACTTGTTTGCAGGTGTTGATGGTAAGAAAGGCAGTGGTGGGCAACAAGTGATCCTTACCCCATGGAAGGAAAGACCCTGCAAGTGGAGGCATCATGTTAAAAAAAAGAACTCCAAAATCTACTCTTTGAGTTAGTGGTGATTATTTTGCAGAGTAAGAAAAAGACATTCATTGATCATGTGTTGTCTTTTTTTATCCCTCATGTTAGGACCACAATCACTGGGTTGCATTTCTTTAGCCTATAAGATTTGGAACCATAATGTTTGTAGTTTATTTGATGTTGTAAAATGAATTCAATTATAAAGATAATGTTCATGCAATTTCATATTATGGTTTGTTCATATAGTATTTTATTCTTTTTTGAGATTCACCTGAATTAGCTTCGCTGCTGATTACAAGTAGGCATCTCAACTTTCTTTTGTGAATAATAATATCATACTGTTTTGACAGTCGAGAACTCAAGAGGGTTCTTACTCAAATCGTCTGTATTACAGAAACATTGATGATGTAGACAAGATGATGGATGAGATTAATGAGCAGGCTGAGAACATGAAGCAGATTCAGGAAGCGTTGTCAAACCCCATTGGAGCAGCTGCCAACTTTGATGAGGTGACCTTTTGCATTTTATTTGTATTTATTCATCGATGATATGAATCCATGACATGGAGTGTTGGTTTGAGCTGATAGTATATGAATATAGTTACATCTGTTTTGATGGTAGTTTACCAAATATGAGTATTGGTCAATTTTTGTCTTTTCAGATAGAAAAAACAAGAAATTAAAGTGGGGGTCTGAATACAAACAGAAGAAATCTATTGTGTAAGTCACTTCTTATACTTCATTTACTTTCTTTAGTGGCATTTACACTGGTTTGCATCTCTAGGAATGACATTAGCATCTTTATTTTTGCCTGGTAGAAGCAACCTTAAGCTAGTGACTCTGGAGATTGGAGAAAAATCTCCATTCATTGTATGTGAAGATGCCGACACTGACAAGGATGTTGAAACTATTCCCACTGTGCTCTATTCTTTAACCAGGTATGTGAATCTAATGGAACTTTTGCATGAACTTATGGAGCAATTTGAGAAGGTTATGAATTACATAATAACTGGCGGTGCTAGGTTTGGTGTTTCATATTGAAATGCTAGCCTGTTTAGTAGTGTTTCATGCTTTATCTTGTTTTGTTTCAAATTTTGCGCTTTCTCAAAGTTTTCTCTCGTTAGGGGCATGAAAAAGCTAGTGCTGAAGAGGGGCCATGGATGATAACATTGGATGCTCAAAGCTTTCTTCCTGTTATGCAACATTCAGTTACACTTTAGTTCAAAGTCTTAAAGTGAAACATTTTCTGCTCATAATAATTGCATTTTAGGTCTTGCTGGATCTCTCTTCCTGGTAATTATGTTTCTTCTGCCCTTTTGTTTCTTAGTGTTTCTTAAGTCTTCTCATTTACTTGCACCTCTCTGTATGTTCAGTTGTCTGCTGGTAAATTTCATAAATTTGGTTTCCTTAAGTTAATATTCTTATAGATATTTTTTGTTTGTTTTGTGTAGTATGGGTTGGGAATTATCAACTTCAAGCTAGGGAGAACTTGATGAAGAATGATGCAAGGATAACTTACGGCTAATTTGTGCTTGGCGACTAGTGTTTGGGCTCATTAGGTGCCTTAACAGATGCAAGTGTTGTAAGTTTCTATATAGTATCTGTGATTTAAGTTAGAAGAATTTGTGAACTGAACTTAGGAGCTTAGAAAGTTTCTATGAAATGATTTTAGGAACTCATTAAGTTTCTATGTATTTCCTTAGAATTTGATACTGGACAAAAAAAAATTGGTACTTAAAAGAATTTGTGTTATAATTGATTGTTGAATGTGGATTATGGATGGAATGAAAGGTGTATGCAGGATATTTGGAATGCCTAGCTTATTTCCGGCAGAAAATGAACTGCCGGTCAGCCTTGACCAGGTCAAAATTAGTCAATATTGACCAATTTTGACCAGGTCAAGGTTGACTGGCAGTAACTTTTTTTCTGTTACAAAAAAAATTCGTAACGGCTAGCAGTTGTTTCAACTTTCCACGTAATAACGGCTCGAGCACGTTACTAATGTGCCACATAGTAACATCTCATGCATGTTACGACCACGTTGTTACAAAAAATTTGTAACGGCCCTCAGCTGTTACCACGTGTCATTTTGTAACGGCCTTCGGCTGTTACTAACGCAACGAAAAAATGTAACACCCACTTTTGAAACAGGCAAGAGCCGTTACAACCTGTTTTAGTAACGGCTCAGTTCTGTTACTAATCACAGAATTTGGTGCAGTGAAAAATCAAATATCAAAAGACGGAAAATCAAAGAATATGTAAAATTAGAAACCCTAATAAGGTATACCTTGTGTTCTTAAGAAAAAGACTCCCCTAGTTCAAAAGTCTACCTTGTGTTTTTAAAAAAAGACTCCCCTAGTTCAAACCGGTATACCATAATCTGCAAAACAAAAAAGGAGCAAACCCCAATTTCTGTTTCGTAATTACTATATTTCACGATTTATGATTACGTTGAAAAACAAAAGAAAGATGAAAGAGGTTTAAGAAAGTAGGATAAGAAGAATGAAACCTCTAACATGCGCTTCTGATTCGCAGTTTATATATCATCACCTAAAACGAAAATCCAGATTAAAGAAAATCAATAGAAAATCTCCATCCCTAAAAGAGAAAGCGAGAGAAGAAACGGTGAGTAGAAAAGCTCGAGGGATAGAAAATAGGGTTTGAAAATAGGTAGTAAAATAAGCTTGGTGGTGTTATTGGTTAAATATTGGTGGTGTGAAATAACAGGATGATCCTATTGGCTGAAATATACTCTGGCGGGGCCAGAAGCTCTAAGAAGAGAGCTTTGTTCAGCTTTTAACCACAACAAAGAAAATTCATCTGAAATCATATTATTAATTAATATAATTATTTCTTATTTAAGTTTTTTTTTAAATCTCTATAAAAGTTTCCTTTTTTGTTTTGAAAATTTTCTTTATTTACAAATCTTAGTCAGACGAACCTAAATTTTGTAAACATATCCAAATTCGGCAGATATATTATTAGCTGAACTTTGGGTATTTTTCGTATACGAAGAATGCTCATATGTCCGACTGACAAGCTGTCAACTGAAGTTAGGCATGTTTTGAACAAAAAAAAGGCTCGGCTGATAAGTTATCAACCGAACTTCACTATTTAACTGCCTAACTTAGGTTCGGCTAACTCGGGAAAAAAACCAGACAAACGAACAAAAAAAAAATATTAATTAATTAATTAAGTCCAACGTTATCTAAGTAGTGACCTAGCCTCGGAACACCCTTTATCAACTTGCACTAAACAGGGTAATTATTTTGTATACCTTATAAGTTTCGGGTATTCCCCAAAACAACTCTTTTGTTGGTAGGCTTTGACCCCAAAGGTTTGAAAAGTGACACCATTGGTTTTAGGGAATACCCGAAACTTATAAGGTATACAAAAGAGTTTTTCACAAGCTCTATCTAAATCATTAAGTATTAACATTGATTTCAAAACCATCCGTATCGAAATTGGAGATTCAATAAGTTCATTTCTTAGTCATGTAAATTATAAGGCTTTTGTTAACTTGTATACCCGTATACATGTTAAGGTTTAATAAAGAATTATTTTATTTTCTTGGAAATTGTGTTTTTTTGTCTTATTCTACTAGAAATTGGTTTTTCTTGCACTAAAAACAACAAATTTTGTTCCCAATGCAAATAATTGTTGTTTTCAATGCAATAAAGCAAACAAATCTTGTTTCCAATGCAAGATTTTGTTATTTAGTGAACCTTAATACGTTTGTTATTTATCTATGAACTAAACCAGGGGTGCACATTCCTCCCATCCTGATAGGCTTTTATCTAACTGTGGTTATCTGGCGTGACATAGGGAATTGGAGAAAGAAAAATGGGAAAGATAATTAAATAAATCTCTCTTAGTCTGTTACAACTGATTAATTAAACAAATCAATTGATCTAACTGATTCGTTTACACAAATCAATTGATCTTCCTGATAATTAAATCAATTGTTCTATCCCTAAAACTATTATCTGCTACCACATGGTGGGAACAACCCGCTGAATTTTAAGAAAAGCTAAACCATACTACTCAACTCTCCAAAAATCAACATGGGTTTTCATTAATTTTTGTGTTATTAGTTCTTAGTGTGTTTGTGACCGGCAGTAGTTGGATTTGGATCAATAATTCGAATACCAGCCGTTTTAGGTGATAATGGCTACTTTTGTGCAAGTGGAGGAAGAAGAAGATCAACGAGTCCACTATCCAAAAAACTATTCCTTTGTTTGAGGTTGATGATTATTAACATTACTAATAGTAGTAGTAGATGGAGATCTTGATTCATATTCCAAAACTTTCTTGTAATCTCTTAACAGATTATTTTCCCATTTATCATTACACGGATTTCGACTTTGATACACTCATTTTCCTTGCAATAATTTTCATCCTGTTTTAATGGTGGGGTATTAGTAGCAGTAGAAGCAAATTTTCTCCCCTTGTCCATTTTTTTCCCGTTATTAGAATGGTCTCTTTGTTTTTTCTCACTTTTTGCCCGATAAATTACTACTAGAACAGTCTCATGAACTGGTGATAATGGAGACTCCCATGTTGATGATGTGATGTTATATTCCATAGTTCAAACTTCAGACATGGTTTTGGCATTAGAGAGAAAAATGAAGGCGGTAGTTTAAGGAATAAAGTCTAGAGGAGAGATAAGAATGTCAATTTTTTCTTTCTCCAATTCCCTATTAAATGTTAGATAACCAGAGTTAGATAAGAGCTTATCAGGATGGGAGGAATGTGCACCCCTGGTTTAGTGGGGGTGCACATAGATGCTATACAAGTTAACAAGACCCAATATAATTTCACAAAATTAATTCCTTAATAATATATAGTCTAGAAACAAGCGCAGTGCGCCTGCCTTTTCATTTAATAAATTTTAATAAAAATGTCCATTTACACAAAAACAAATACGTCTTAACAGCATTGGAACCGATACTTTCCTATTTCTAGAACTTTCTCCTTGTACCAACAGTTTTGATGTAATTTATACACATGACGGGTAACACAGACTTAGGATGTTAAAATTACATCGTTTTTGTATCAAAAAGGTGGGAAAAGATTGTTATAACCCTCATTTAACCATACGTGCAGTTATGGGCCTGGTGGCAACCATGGTAGTACCACCTCGGTGACAATGCCAACTGTGCAGTACGTGCTTAGAAGCGGTTCAACATTTTCAACACCGTAAAGAAGGTCACTTTGCATGTATATTTACAATCTTGTAAAAATCAAGATCTGTTGATTCCAATTACTGGAGACAAATCTCAAAACCAACAACAAATATAAGCTACAAAAAAGGTTTCACGTCTTAGACAGCAAAAACATTCACGTTTACTATAAATTCATTTCTTGATTTCATCAAGGATGAATTTAAAGGCTTATTACTACCATAGTGTCAAGCAAAATAATTAGATGCAGCCTTTAGTACTAAGTAACAACATTTAAACAAATATATGTCCACCGACGAAGCATGAAGGGTGGTAGTAATATTCATCACACGAAGAAAAAAGTGAGGTCGTAACCTTTAGTCATTAGTGTATATAAAGGATACATATAACTTGTAACACGAAGGCATTTGACGTTGTAAACATTCAATAATTTACCCTTTTCTAGGAAATGTATACCTTACATTTCTTTATCTTTTATATTTAATTGAAAGGTGCGGCTTTGGAAAATTGTACTCAATAAGATGTTACTCGGCAATCTATCTTTATTTCTTGCCCCTTGTTCCATAACAAAAAAACTTGATAGAATAGTGAGAAATTTTCTTTGGGATGATGGCTCTAACAAGAAAAGAACTCATAATATACGGTGGCCTTTGGTCGTGAAATCTAAAGAACATGGTGGTCTTGGAATTCGGAAGTCCAAACATATGAACTCGGCGCTTCTTAAAAAGTGGTGGTGGAGATTTGGCACCGAAAAGGAAGCTTTTTGGAGAAAGATTATGGTGGAAAAATTTGGTGAGACCTCAACCGATTGGGAAACTCTTCAACCTAAAGGGCCAAAGGGAGTTAGCTTGTGGCATAATATTTATGGTGAGCTCAAGACTTTAACAAAAATGTAAGATTTAAGATCGGTGGGAAATGAGACTAGATTTTGGGAAGATCTTTGGATTGGAGATGGTATCTTATGCAATATATTTCCATTAGCTTTTGAAGCTTCAAGAACCAAGGGGTGTGTGGTAGCTCGTTTGTATGAGATCTCGAGTAACGGAGTCAAATGGAAATTTATGTCCCGTAGGAGGTATCCTCAAAATACAATGAGAGAGGTTTCCTCCATAAACACGTTACTAGATTCGGTGAATATCCAAGAAGGAACTTTAGATTCTAGATTATGGATAGTTGATGAAAATACTACGTCGGATACTTATACGGTCAAGAATGGAGTTAATACCCTTGTGGAAATCGGTGACATAAATTTTCCAAGCGATACTATTTGGAGTCGGTCTTACCCATGCAAGCTAAACTTCTTCCTTTGGCTTCTATATCATGAAAGATTGATGACGGCCGATGAGTTAAGTAGAAGGGGCATGAATGTGGATAGGTTGTGTCGTTTTTGTGAGGAGCAAGATGAAACAAGTGCTCACTTATTTTACGGTTGTTGGAGGACGAAGAGAATTTGGACATATTTTGCGGAGGTGTGTAGTTTCCATTGGACCTACAACTCTAATGTCGTTACAACTATAAGAACTTGGAGTCATGATTGGGGTGATGAACGTCTTAATCGCATTTGGAACAATTTGCCGGTTGCAATATGGTGGTGCATTTGGAAAGAAAGAAATGCAAGGACTTTCAACAACAAGAAGAGAAATTTGGCAAGTTTGATTAGAGATATCAAGATTCAAGCTTTCTTTTGGGCGGAGTCTAACACTAAAATGCTAGGTTTAACGGCCAATATGGTGATAGCATTGTGGGATACGAATTTCTATCATTCTCATTGATCTTGATTTTGAGAAGCAAGGTCGCAAGACCTTCTTGGTTTATTTGTACTTTTGTTTCTTTTCGTCTTTCTTTAGGTGACCGAATCCCCTTTCGGTTTTCCTTTTTTGTTTCGGTTGTTTTTATTGGGTTGAGGTACCCCCCTTAAGTACCTTTTTTCAATGAATTTTCCTCTTGACCGATAAAAAAAAAAAAAAAAAAAAATGTTACTCGGCAATTTTCTCATGATATAAGATGAACTTGGTCGAAGCGAAAGCTTACCAACACATATTTCGAGAAATATGTAAGCGAGATATACTTAGCTCAAAATCTCAAATGTGTATAGAGAAAACTATATCGTAACACGACTTATGTCTCAATATAGGAGATAGTAGAAATATACTTTCCAAGTGATAGATGAGTTCAAGACTCCACATACCTTTTGTCGAAGAAGTTCCACAAGCTCCCCCTAGTAGTTCTTCGTCTTCAAATGATGAACTCTGTGAAATTTAAGATCAACTACACTATCTATGTCCCAGTCCGAGACATCTATAAATAGGCTAGAAATCAAGACTTACAGTTTTGATCACTAACATTGACAAACATGCTTGAGATAGCAACGCATGCGAGTTCGACCGAGCAGTGCTCTAACAATCTCCCCCTTTGTCAATTTTAGTGACAAAACTATCAATACGTATGGATTACAAAATAGATAGAAATTGTATCTTCTCATCCAAATGCTTGATCTCCTTGGAATCTTCAACGCGACTCGAAATCTTCGTCACTTCCAAGTACTCCATGATCCTAAAGGTTTTAAGTTCAGCATCACAGTTGTTGTTGAAGATCTGTAGCGATAACAATGAGAAAACAAAATGCTCTCAATCATCGTTATACAGTGTCATAGTATTATTACACAACATCAAAGTCCAATTGTATCACAACTTTGACAACAATACTATGGTGATATGTATCACTCCCCCTTAGTCAATACTTCATCTCAACATGAAAACTACTCCCCCTTACACAATGATCCGTAAACATATGTATTTGTAGTATCACACTACACATTAATTCTCCCCCTTTTTGTCAATATAAATTGGCAAAGGTACGAAAACTAGTGGGATCCTCATGAAATTTTCACAGAGATAGTTCATGACCAAAAGAGAATACCATATCAACTTATTTAGATGCCATCATAAAGCCGAAGCTAAATGCATTCATCAAGGAGTTTATAAAGATACAAGATAACTCCTAATATTCCACAGCCGCACTCCCCACAAAGATTTGGCAATTAAGCACAAGTTCAAAATGAACTCTCCCCATAAAATGTCATTCTCGAAAGAACAACAAAGGCGACCTTGCTTTTACAAGAAAAGAAGGATTTCTAACAAACATTAGGATACTAAATAGAAACACATCTACTAGAAACAAATGCATACAATACTCAACACTATTCTGGAATTCCAAACTCAATTGCCCAAAAGATCGAGATAAAATCAGGGGCAAGAGTTATGATGAGCTAATGAACTAGAACAACACCAATAGACTGTCGTAGGTGCTGAAACGTGGGAGTGTCTAATGGTTTGGTGAGAATATCAGCCAATTATTGTTTTGAAGGCACAAATTCCATAGAGATGATACCATCTTCATAAATATCTCGAATAAAATGGTACCTGATGTCTATATGCTTAGTTCTTGAGTGCTCAACAGGATTCTCGATGACGCGAATCGCACTTGAGTTATCACAAAAGATCTTCATTACTCCGGAATCAATTCCATAATCAGCAAGTATTTGTTTCATCCATAGGAGTTGAGTACAACATGACCCAACAGCAATATATTCTGCTTCACATGTTGAAAGAGATTGTGAATTTTGTTTAGTGCTATGCCAAGCTACAAGATTCATCCCTACATAGTAGCATCCTCCCGATGTACTCTTTCTGTCTTCCACACACCCTGCCCAATCGGCATCTGAATAGGCAGTAAGATCGGTGTTAGTATCAAAAGTGTAAGAAAGACCATACTCGACAGTGTGACTGATATAACGTATGATCCACTTTGTGGCGGCAAGATGCGATTCCTTTGGATTTGCCTGAAACCTAGCACAACAACCAACACTAAAAGCAATGTCAGGTCTCTTGGCCGTGAGATACAAAAGACTTCCAATAATATATCGATAAAGTTTTTGATCTACATTTACACCTTTCTCATCTCTATGTGATTTACCTGTGGTAGGCATAGGAGTAAGTTTTGGAGTTGACTTATCAAGACCGAATCTTGAAACAAGATTTTTTGCATACTTTTATTGAGATAAGTAAATTCCATCCTTGTGTTGTTGAATTTGTAAACCGAAAAAGAATTTTAATTCACCAACATTGCTCATCTCAAACTCCTTACCAAGAGAAACTTGAAAATCTTTTGCAAGTTTCTCCGATGTTGATCCATAGATGATATTATCTACATAAACTTGAGCAATAACAACATTTTTTCCAGTCCATTTGGTAAACAAAGTTTTATCAGATCCACCTCTTGAAAAACCTTTCCTAAGAAGAGAAGTAGTTAGTTTTTCAAACCAGGCACGAGGTGCTTGAAACCGCAAAGAAAACCACGTAAGATGCGGAAAAAGAAAGAACATAAAATAAACTTAGGATTATATTTTTATGTACAATTTAATATACAGTGACATTACGTCTTCTTTCTTCGATTTTGACTTTTTGGGTCCTTTTGTTGTACTCAAAAATAGAAAAGCGTGAGTAAGGTTCACTTACAAAATGCACTGAAAAGAAAAGTTCATGTTCCGTCACAAGCATTGAGGCTTCCTGTTATTATTGTGAGATCCATCCCATCACCATTCAGTAACAAATTCTTCTTATGCTTTCCTATGATCACTTTCCCACTATTAACTCCCTCTTTACGTATATTGTATATCGACTGTCACGGTCATATTTGGTATAATGATGAAACATGAGGACATGTTTATGTACCATTTCTTTTATGTAACAGTCCAAACCCCACTTCTATCGTATTGAGTAAAATTTTCACATGATATAAGATGAACTTGGTCGAAGCGAAAGCTTGCCAACACATATTTCGAGAAATATGTAAGCGAGATAAACTCAGCTCGAAATCTCAAATGTATATATATAAAACTATATCGTAATACGATTTCTGTCTCAATATAGGAGATAGAGTAGAAATAGACTTTCCAAGTGATAGATGAGTTTAAGTCTCCACATACCTTTTGTCGATAAAGTTCCACAAGCTCCACTTAGTAGTTATTCGTCTTCAAATGATGAAAGTCATCAAGTCTAAGCTCAACTACACAATCTATGTCCTATTCCGAGACATCTATAAATAGGCTAGAAATCAAGACTTATAGTTTTGATCACTAACATTGACAAACATGCTTGAGATAGCAACGCATGCGAGTTCGACCGAGCAATGCTCTAACAATCTCCCCCTTTGTCAATTTTAGTGACAAAACTATCAATACATATGGATTACAAAATAAAAATGCTTGATCTCCTTGGCATCTTCAACACGACTCGAAAACTTCGTCACTTCCAAGTACTCCATGATTCTAAACGTGTTCAACTCAGTATCATAGTTGTTGAAGATCTGTAGCGATAACAATGAGAAAATAAATGCTCTCAATCATTGTTATACAATGTCATAGTGTTTATGGGTGAAAACTACTCCTGCAGAATTTGGTAATTTGTGGTGTGGATGAGGAATGAATTTAAACCTTAAATAAATGCTCACATGCGGTGAGTGCTTGTAGATTCGAGAGATCAATATATGCAAGTCCGGCCTAAACCAAGAAATAACCGTTCCCAGACTTGTTTCGGTCACAAAGTGAAGGAGATGGGGTTGATCTTAGGGAGGGAAGCGAAGAAGGTGTTGAGAATGTGAAGGTGTAGACTTGCTTATGACTTGCAACAGAAAGTGAACAAGCTTACGATTGGTGTAAAGCTGGCTCGATGTTTTCTTGTTGTTTTCTCTATTTTTTTCTCCTCGTTGTGTGTTTGGAAATAGGTCGGAGAACCTATTTATACAAGTCATTGAGCCTTACTCACGTCTCTCGTGGGAAGTGGAGGAAGTGGAGTGATGGAGTAGTGGAGTTGTGCGTTGGTGATACACGACCAGCCTTGCCCACTTCTCTTGTTCATCTCTAACCGTCCATGACTTCCTAACACGTTCTTGTGATGGCGCGTTGCACGCCGTACGCTGTAAACCGCCGAACCAATACCCCAGATATGTATCCCCCAGCTTTGTGACATGATTGATGTCCGGAATGTGTGGATCGTGGATCCACGATAGGTAGCATGTAATGCTGATTTGAATAATTGCGTTATTATTGAAGTTGATACTTGTGAAGTATCGTGTGTATTTTATGCTGAATCTTTGCATCATGGTGTGGTAAAGTGATGGGTAATGACGCCTCACCGACCAACTAACTCCCGACCAGGGTTGTATAACCAGGTCGGTGAAGTTGGACGGATGAGATGATCTTTGAGACACTCATCTCGCGACCGTTAATGAAATTAGGGTTTTGAAGAGGCGCAGCATCACTCTTCAGTTTGGTCGAAACAAGCATGGGAAGGATTTCGGAGAGGACCGACTGGGCGTGCGTGTAGGTAACATGCCGGTGCACACGTCCATATCTCACTATCCCATGAAGGTGCGATCTAGGCCACTCAATTTGACCGACAAAGAGGAGTGGTTGAGATCGATTTTGCAACAGGAATTTGATGCCGCAAAAAGCCGCGCACCATGCTTTTTTTCCGGCGCGTGTTCCAAGACGACCTAACTTGGTCGGTCTTGGCCGGTTGGTTTGACGTGAAGATGGTAGGCTGGTGTTCACGCCTACACCTGATTATCCCATGAAAACGTGATTTGAACCACTCAAATCGTCCGGCGAGATTGAGCGGTCGAGATTAGTTTGCGGTTTGGGAGGTGTGACCACACAAGTTTGGACGTGCGTTTTGGGATGGTCGGGCATGATATGCCTTGGCCAATCAAGTGAGGATAGACGGGCCCACGGTGGTCATCTTTGGTATGACCGGACACCTTAATCTAACTGTGACCCTCCATTCGTTCCGAGAATATGGGACGCTCGTGATGGCTTGAAACCCTAATTTTGGCTTTCATAGCCGTGTGACCATGCTCCCTTTGGGGCGTACGAATGGGACGACCAACCATGGTTGGTCCCGACCGATTGGTCAAGTACGTGGCGGGCCACGGTGATCGTGTTGACATGCTCTGGGCCCTTTGGAGTCTACATCTACACCTCCATCTATACCGCGAAGATGGATGGTTGAGACCGTTTGCGACACATGTAATATGCCGCAAACCCTAATTTAGGTTTTCCGTCCATAATGCTTGGTATGAACGTTTTTTGGCAAGCTAGGCCAATGGCGATCGTGCGGGTTCCGCATTGGTTGGCGATGGATATTCCATACCGCTTGGGGGTGATGGAATTGATCCGGGTCATCCAATCATGCTTGTGGAGTTGGATGATCTGCGATCATATCCGGACCGTCACAGTCGATCAGGATGCTCAATCGAGCTAGTATAACACACCGAGAGGGGCTCTATCGGGCTAGTATAACACACCGAGAGTCGGCACATGCGGGTATTTCGTACATGGTTTCATTATAGTGCTTGGAGGTTCGTGTTACTCGTAAGAGTAACACTCGGTCGTCATGCCACACCGATAATGAGTCACCGGATATACAAGGTGATATGAAATTCACAGATGGGATTGTTGCCACATGCTCCAACTGGAGGAATTTCATGTATTCCTGAGAATGGGATTGTTGCCACATGCTCCATTCCTGGTGAATTAAGTGAGGAGTATCAACACTTATAAATGGCTTTATCTTTTACAAGATGTCGGTAAGCATAATTTTTTCCCCGGTTTTTACAATTTTAACCTCAAATGAAAAACCCACCATAAACATTAAGTCCCCTGCCTAGCATATAATGGTTACACTATTGTGGGATAGGCATGAGATGGTGGCATGTTTATATACTGAAATGACCAAGCTAAAGTGAATACATATTTACCGGATAGTTTCACATCGTCAGGCGTTGCCCTGGAACTGGTTGGTTCTGATTAAGGATGCGAAGGAAACAAGACTTGATCTGGTGAGTCGCTTTGGTTCCTCTTGCATATATCTGAGCTCGGTCCCTTCTTCATGTGTACTTCTTTTATCATACACGTCTTCCTTCAAGTATATCTGATAAGCCTCGTCGATTGTTATCCCGAATTAGCAGCCTTCATAGGTGGCAAGTAAAGACTTCTTTTCCTCCTGGGATTCTATCGACTTGCGAGATTATAAAGAATCATCTCTCGCGGTCGTTTATTCTTCATCTCAGGTATTTCTCCGATCTTCTGATTGACTGATCGATTGATTTGATTTTTGATTTTTTTTTTTTTTTTTGTGCGCTCATAACCTCCTCTCCTTCGTAGTTTATCATGGAAGCGGCGGACAATCATTATGTTGCTTCCCCAGAAAGAAGTTTCAAAGTTGACAAGCCCGAAAACCGTGCACACGAAGATGTAATGGCTAAGATCGATCTTCCGCTTCGCGAAGTCGGCCGTGTTATACAGGGGATGTCTATTTAACACCTTCGTATTGCCAGAGGACGTATCTCGTGCACTTTCAGGTGCGATTGTCATGGAAGAGCGGTGGAGGCGCGAGGAAACGCTGCGAGACACTAGTAAGCGCAAGGCGAGAGAGATTTGGTGCTGCGGTTGAAGAGGCGGAGAGTTGAGCATAAACGACCTCCGAATGAAGGCAAGTGTGATTACCCGGTCCCGGGACGGCGTGATAATTCTTGATTCCGATCTGAGACGAACCCGAACATTTGAAAGCAATCTGCGTGGCTCCTAATATTGATGTGCCTTTTGATACTCCCGCCGATGATGTTGGGATGGAGCGCGATGTTTGCGGAGATGCCCGATGCGTGGAGGCGAGGGAGATCCTAGAGGGAGCATCAACGGGTGATGGAGAAGAACCCAACGGCGGTGCGAGGCAAGGTCGACCCTCTTGGCGACTAAAACCTCTTTTCTTTTTCTTCTTTCCAAGTATATTTTGTACACTCGAACATCTTCCTTGTACTCGGTGGCGGCCGGGTTCAAGGTTTTTCTTCCATTTGATTGTTTGAATAAAGTTTTTCTTTATAACCCTTTGCCAAGACTGCAACTGAATCTTCTCGGGCGCAAGGGTGTGCCCTCACACGTAATTCTTTGTGATAAAAGAAGTAATGCCATAATGGAATACTTACGGACCTGTGTTCCCGCTGATGCAAGATCTTCTGGCCTTCTTTGGGGCAGATGTCTCAAATCATTTTCCTTTGTGCACATGTTCTATTTCCTTCTTCCCGTGAGATGTTTGCTTAGGGTTTCCTTTCTTGCTCCAAAGGGATTGATTTAGGGTGACTCAGGACTTTGTGTGAGTAAAGAGGTTCTCAGATGGAAATAGTGTTTCAACTAAATTTAAAATTGAAAATTGAAACCCTAACTATGAATGCAAGTATTGCAATCATTTTCTGGGGGAATTACAAATGTGACATGAAATTGTAAAGGAAACACGCTGGAAAAAATAGCACAAATGCGTTTTCAAAGGAGTGGAGGATCTTTGGAAAGTGGTAGCACGCAATCTTAAGTTCGGTAGGGTTTGAGCCATTTTGAGTGAATTGTTATGCCTTCTAGTTTATCGAGTGTTGATGAGCTTGCGTGAGCCGCCTAGGATAACATCTGCTACCAGTGCGGTTCATCTTCTCTTTCGGTGGGTAAGTCGGGAGTGGTCATTTTCACCGTCATGCTCCGACTTTGAATGTAGCCGCCTTTCGTCACTGGATCTCAATCCCAAACGGGTTTGAACGTGCAAATACTTGGACCTTCGTCTTATCGTCTTTGACCAAGACAGCCTCTACACTCTTGATAAAACGTTTGAAAGGGCCGGCTTCCCATTCACATCTCTTAGTCGGGGTTGGTTCGTTGGTTGGAGTCGGTCCCGGACTTGTCGAACGAGGGGCGGTAGGTTGTAAAGAAGGTTGCGTGGCGAGACTTACTTGAGATCGAAACTTTTCAATGTATCTTGTGAGGCTCTCTCCTGGAAGTTGTGTCACATTGGTAAGTTCTTTGGTGCGGCAATAGACAGCCATCGGGAGGTCCGAAGGCGTGTTGGAGATGCTTTCGGTATCGAAACCGGCGGAGGACACTCCTAGTATTGCTTTGTTGTCATGCATCCAAGAACGTCCTAGGATCATGTCGTAGTTGGGATGATCTTTGACTATGTAGAACTTTGCTTGCGTCGAGGCATCACCCAATTTGACTTCAAGATCGATGTATCCATATGCATCTATGGGCTCTCCTGCTGAATCTTTAACCACATTCGGGTGACGAGTAGCTTCCTTCTTGAAATCTTTTCCGCTCTCAAGGTCTTGACAAGAATGATGTTAAATTCGGAAGCTGTATCAATCAACGCGTTATCGAACTCAACATCTCTCAAACGAGTGATAGTTAGGAGTCCCCAGTTTCGATTGCTCACGTCCTTCAGGAAAGACTGGGGTTCCTGGACTCACATGGATACAAACGCCTACGACACAACGTGGTTGAGGGCCGCAAATATGTCTTGACGCTGTCCTTTGGAGAAGTACAATATTTCACATATGTGCTCCATCATAGAATGTACGGTCTTGCGAACAGAATCCCCAGAAATCATGTAGTTCCTGATAGGTAGAGGGTCTCTATGAACACCTTTGTTTCCAAGTTGGAGTTCCCCTGTCTCTACCTTTTCCCTGAATATTTGTTTCAACCTGTTGCAATCTTTGGTTGGATGATAAACGAACTAACCCGTGGTAGCAACAATATCTCGGGATCGCCATTTCTTCCTCGGTTGGAGGACGTCGATGGGGCATCTTTACGGCGTCGTCTTGGATCCACGCTTCCAAGAGCTCTATCACTTCATTCATAGGAAAAGGAAAACCCGTGTCTTTAGTGTTTTGTGCAAGAGTTTTGTATGTTCCTTTTCGAGACGAAGTCTTGTGTGCCGGGGATGTCCGCTTGGTTTGTTGTTCCGTCACTGGAGCTTTCCTTTTCTCTCCTCCACCCACTACGCTCTAAGGACCAAAGTGTTGTATTGCTTTTTCGTGAGGCGCCCGCTCCCTCGACTTTCACGTGAATCTTCACTTCGAACGACTCTGGTTCTTTCTAACAATCTTTGAATGCGATTGTTCTTTGAACGCTTGGCAGCTTCATGGAGTTCGAGAACGTTTGAAAGCCCATATTCTCTAATAGAGCGTGGTATATGGGTATCATCCCGTTGATGCACAAATCCACCAATTATCGTTCGGTGACGTTGGGTCATGACAATCCGGGCGCTTGAGTTACGAACCTTTTGACGAAGTCGTTAGGATGCTCGTTGTTCCATTTGAAGAATTCTTCCTAGATCCGAAAAGGTGATTTGTTCGGACACGAAGAAATACTTTCAGAAAGCACCGACCATCTCGCTCCAGTTGGATATGCCGTTAGGCGCGATGTTGTTGTACCGGTGTACGCCCTCCCGTAAGTGATTTCGAGAATTCTTTCAGGCGCGGGAACATGATTGTATTCATGTTCCCCAAGGATTCCAAGAATCGAGAGACATGTTCACGAGCATTACCAGAGTACCGTCGTAGAGGAGAACTGGGAGAGGTGTAACCTCTTGGAAGAGGGATTCGTTGCATATCTTGAGGGTATGGAGGTTGGTGTTGGTGTGCATCCGTCAGATTTCCTTTGCCTCGGCTTTGAAGGAGTCGTTCTAGATCCTCATGTGTAATGAAGTTGGGTGTCTGGTCCCTTTCTCTTGAACATTCAGGAGCAACACGAGCTTCTTCACTCATGTGGGTCCGAGTGGAAAAGCCTGCTTCGGGTGAATTGAAGGCATTTCTTGTTGGCTCCAAAGATTGACGTGAATCTTGCGGCAATCGTTCAGTCAAGGTCTTGAGGAAAGTGAGTACCTCCTTCTGAGTTGCGGCCATATCTGTTTGAGTCTTAGCAAGAAATTCATGTTTCTTCATCAAGTCTGCAATGGTAATAGACGGTGGTCCTCCTCTTGTGCCTCCGGCTCCTCGTCCTGATGAGGGAGTGAAAGTTGTTGCTCTGGTGACCGCCGGAGGCGTTACACTGAGGAGATGCTTAGATTTGCGGGGCTGCTCGGCTCGGTGATGGGAGGCGTTACACCTACGAGGATGTCTCCTGCTCCGCTAGTGTTGGTGATAGAGGTAACGGCTCCTCGAGATGTGTTGGCTATGGTAGCTCCGCTGATAGGTATATCAACACCGGGAGTGTTATCTGTACTAGCTCCATCCGAATTGATTGCTGATCCAGACCTGAGTTCCACCATCTTGAAATGAATTGTTGATTGGTCCTAAGATCTACCCTTTTGAAATTGATGAAATTGAATCGGATTTCGAAGAAATTGACTTTACAACCGAGAGATTAACCTCCCACTGTGGTCGCCAATTGTTTATGGGTGAAAACTACTCCTGCAGAATTTGGTAATTTGTGGTGTGGATGAGGAATGAATTTAAACCTTAAACAAATGCATCACGGTGAGTGCTTGTAGATTCGAGAGATCAATCTCGTGCAAGTCCTGGCCTAAACCAAGAAATGGCCGTTCCGGACTTGTTTGGTCACAAAGTGAAGGAGATGGGGTTGATCTTAGGGAGGGAAGCGAAGAAGGTGTTGAGAATGTGAAGGTGTAGACTTGCTTATGACTTGCAACAGAGAAAGTGAACAAGCTTACGATTGGTGTAAGGTGCTTGATGTTTTCTTATTGTTTTTCTCTGTTTTTTCTCCTCGTTGGGTGTTTGGAAATAGGTCAGAGAACCTATTTATACAAGTCATTGAGCCTTAGTCACGTCTCTCGTGGGAAGTGGGGGAAGTGGAGTGATGGAGTAGTGTAGTTGTGTGTTGGTGATACACGACCAGCCTTGCCCACTTCTCTTGTTCATCTCTAACCGTCCATGACTTCCTAACACGTTCTTGTGATGGCGCGTTGCACGTTACGCACGCCGTAAACCGCCAGACCAATACCCCCATATGTATCCCCCGATTTGTGACATGATTGATGTCCGGAATGTGTGGATCGTGGATCCACGATAGGTAGCATGTAATGCCGATTTGAATAATTGCGTTATTCGGAAGTTGATACTTCAAGTATCGTGTGTATTTTATGTGCACGCATCATGGTGTGGTAAAGTGATGGGTAATGACGCCTCACCGACCAACTAACTCGACCGTGGTTGTATAACCAGGCTAGTGAAGTTGGACGGATGAGATGATCTTTGAGACACTCATCTCGCGACCGTTAATGAAATTAGGGTTTTGAAGAGGTGCGAAGGCATCACTCTTCGCTTTGGTCGAAACCAAGCATGGGAAGGATTTCTGGAGAGGACCGACCGCGCGTGCGTGTAGGTAGCATGCTTGGTGTACACGTCCATATCTCACTATCCCATGAAGGTGCGATCTAGGCCACTCAATTTGACCGGCAAAGAGGAGTGGTTGAGATCGATTTTGCAATGAATTTGATGCCGCAAAAAGCCGCGCACCATGCTTTTTTCCGGCGCGTGTTCCAAGACGACCTAACTTGGCCGGTCTTGGCTGGTTGGTTTGACGTGAAGATGGTAGGCCGGTGTTCACGCCTACACCCGATTATCCCATGAAAACGTGATCTCGAACCACTCAAATCGTCCGGCGAAGTTGAGCGGTCGAGATTAGTTTGCGGTTTTGGAGGTGTGACCATAATAGTTTGGACGTGCGTTTTGGGATGGTCAGGCATGATATGCCTTGACCGATCAAGTGAGGGGATAGACGGGCCCACGGTGGTCATGCTGGTATGACCTGACCGCTAATCTAATCTCGTGACCCTCCATTCGTGCTTAGGAGAATATGGACGCTTTCGTGATGGCTTGAAACCCTAATTTTGGCTTTCATAGCCGTGTGACCATGCTCCCTTTGGACGTACGTGGGACGACCAACCATGGTTGGTCCCGACCGATTGGTCAAGTACATAGGCGGGCCCACTTGATCGTGTTGACATGCTCGGGCCCTTTGAGTCTACATCTACACCCTCAATCTATACCTGCGAAGATGGATGGTTGAGACTTTTTTGCGACACATGTAATATGCCGCAAACCCTAATTTAGGGTTTTCGTCCATAATGCTTGGTATGAGCGTTTTTTGGCAAGCTAGGCCAATGGCCGATCGTGCGGGTTCCGCATTGGTTCTATGATGGATATTCCATACCGCTTTAGGGTAATGGAATTGATCCGGGTCATCCAATCATGCTTGTGGAGTTGGATGATCGATCATATCCTGACCGATACTACTGGTCGGGATGCTCAATCGGGGCTGGTATAACACACCGAGGGCTCAATCGGGCTAGTATGACACACCGAGAGTCACTTTGTACGGAGTTTCGTACATGGTTTCATTATAGTGTTTGAGGTTCGTGTTTACTCAGAAGAGTAACACTCGCCGTCATGCCACACTGATAATGGAGTCTGAAATACAAAGGTGATATGAAATTCACTGGATGGGATTGTTGCCACATGCTCCAACTGGAGGAATTTCATGTATTCACGAGAAATGGGATTGTTGCCACATGCTCCATTCCCGGTGAATTAAGTGAGGGAGTATCCAACACTTATAAATGGCTTTATCTTTTACAAGATGTCAGCGCATAATTTTTTTCCGGTTTTTACAATTTTAACCTCAAATGAAAAACCCACCATCAACACATAGTATCATTACACAACATCAAAGTTCAATTGTATCACAACTTTGAAAACAATACTATGGTGATATGTATCACTCCCCCTTAGTCAATGCTTCATCTCAACATGAAAACCACTCTCCCTTACATAATGATCCGTAAACCATATGTATTTGCAGTATGAAACTACACATTAATTCTCCGCCTTTTTGTCAATATAAATTGTCAAAGGTACGAAAACTAGTGGGATCCTCATGAAATTTTCATAGAGATACTTCATGACCAAAAGAGAATAACATACCAACTTATTTAGATGCAATCATAAATCCGAAGCTAAATGCATTCATCAAGGAGTTTATAAAGATACAAGATAACCCCTATAATATTCCACAGCCGCACTCCCCACAAAGATTTAGCAATTAAGCACAAGTTCAATTAAGAACTCTCCCCCATAAAATGTTATTCCCGAAAGAACAACAAAGGCGACCTTGCTTTTACAAGAAAAGAAAGATTTCTTTGGACATACCAAAATCACATGAAAACATGGATTTGAATCCAAAAATTTCAATTGAATCAACCACACAAATGATCAATCCAATTTTCCATGATCGACATAAGAGAACTTACGGAGCCTCACAGTATAAGCACAAGAATGTGGATCGGAGATCGACCAATACTGCGGAATACACAAGGATTCTTCTTATTTTTCATCACTATTTGCACAATGACATGCAATAGACTAATCCTTGTAAACAAAAGTTTTATCCTTTCTTCCATCAAAAAATGACATAAAAGGCTTTAACTTTTGTTAGTCAAAAGTTCATTATATATTTTATCTATACTTTCATACCGACGTAATAGAGATAACTTTTGAACAAGTATGGGATAGTCACAGGTTCACGGACATAAACAAAATATCCCATAAAAATTTGCAGATATAAAATCATAAAGATTAAATTTGCAAAAATCATCTTCTAAATATCTTAGAATTTAAATAAATAAATCTAAAAATATGAAGATGAAAATGTTGGACATAGCAATGTACTAACAATAATGGGTATTCCAAAGCCTAGTTATTCTTCTAAAAACACAAGAAATAAATTCTCATACGAAGATTTACTAGACAAAATCAAAGTTCTTTGAGAACCTCATACCTTTCAATGAATCCATCATAGAAGGTATCACTGATTTCTTTGATTCTCTTGGTTGTAGACACACCATGCTCATGAGTTAGAACACACACTTTCCAGTCAACAACCCGAGCAAGTTGTCTAGCTTTGACACAGTCCATGATGAGCTTTTTCTGATTTCGTATCAGAATATTTAGGTTTGCAAGGATTCTGGCCTGACCATCTAAGGGTTGGTTTATTTACAGTTGAAGATTCGCAAACTTGACCTTTGAATCGTCCTGAAAACGAATTAAATCCTTGACAGATTCACCCATCTAGGAGTTGTGTTCCTTCCTTGCAAGCATCTTCTTTAAAACAAGCTCTTGAATAGACTCACGTCCTTGAGTGTCTTCCTCCATATCAAGATGCACAATCTCTTGAGATTTTGCAGAGTTCTCCATATAATTTTTGTTAGGGATGGATTAATACAATATAAGATATATATGTATACAGAGAAGACACTTCTCATTAAGGAAACCCTATGAACTCAAAGGAGAAGAACACAGACGTTCACGGACCGTTCACAAGAGAAAGATGGATTAAGAAAAATCCAATAAGAGAAAACACAATGTTTTTCAATATAGCTCAATAATATTAAATTAGAGCCTGGGTCATGATAGCAGGATTGCACCACTCAGATGGATTGACAAAAGAAAACATCACAAAAAATATACAACAAATCTTGAGACTCCCATAATCATCATCCTTGTACCTGTCAAGATAGATTCAAGGATGAGGTTACCTAGAGTCAGGTAAAGGAGTGAGAAGTGATCTCACTACGAGACATGGGAGGAGAGTTGTACAAGTTTTTTGAGCCGTTTACTTGTATATTACCTCCTTTCCATCGATTATAACGTATTCCAAAGGAATTTGTCATAAACCCTTTCAATGGTCCATCTGAAGGATTTTTCTGAGGACTGAGTCTAGGACCTCTAGAAATCGGTTCCATAAGAGGAGAGTAGGAGGATTTCCATCTTCTTAATCTAGACTTACCAGACTTGTTCTTATAAACACAGGAAAAATGTTCATTAGTGGCACAAGAGTTTGTACCATAATGAGGAACATGTAACCTATGATGATTTCTGGTTTTCTGAAGGCAAGAAACTCATTGTAGATGTCGTCAAACGGTTTACTCCATTGACAGTAGAAAGAAGCAAATTATGGAGATTAGAAATCTGTTTCTTTCTGGTAAAACAATGAAGAGCATATTGATTCTTTTTCCCGCAGAAGGATCAGCATCGTGGATTTGAGACATGATTGCCTTGACCCAAAACTTCTTCCTGCACATGAAAATTATGCAAGTGATTCACAGTAGGTAATTCCTTGGAGGAATTTTTCTTTATGCTAGGTAAAACCTTGTGAGTATCAGGAGAAGGTGTAGAAGATGACTTAATCATCAAGACAGAGTTTTCCCTTTTCAAGGTGTTACACTATTCTCGGGCAAGTTGAAGAGATGCAACAAGTTTCTCCTTTTCAACACGATAATTGTTTATTTCTGATGAATGAGCCTTGACTAAACGCTTTTCTCTAATTGAGTCTTATCTAATAGTGTCTTCAAGAGTACTAATCTATTCACGTTGTAGAGTAGTTTCTTGAACCAACTTTTCGATATTGTTAGAGAGATATTCAATGAAGATGTAGAGTTCACGTTCCCTTTCAAAAGATTTCTCAAATTCATCAATAAGATGATCATTTTTTTCTTCAAGAGTCTTGATTTTATAAACTTGAAGGTCAATGATATCAGCAGATTTTTTTCAATGTTCTGGTGAGTTCCATTTCATATTCTGACCCGAGCTCACAAATCTTGTCTTTTCCTCAGGATTCGGAAGAATATACTAAGAAGCTATCCTTTAAGCCAAACCCAAATTTTTTGGAGTAATCAGAATCTTTGGAAGACATACCAATATGCGTTATCTTATGAGATAGTTCGTAGGTCCTCAAAATACATATTGCTACAAACACAAACTTATAGGGTCTTTAATGTGTTTGCTTGCTCTGATACCAATTGAAAACGCAGGGGTCTAACAACCACACCCAATAATTCGTTTGGAAATTTGAGAGGACTTACTCCAATACACTTTCTAGAGAATCAACTAGACAGTCAGAATCGATCTAGAGCAAAGTATACAAAGAGTTTAATATCTCTGTTTCACAATGTAATCATCAAATCAAACAAATAGAAATCAGCGAGCCTGATTATTATGTGAAACAACTTGAACGGTACCAATGACCAATGTTCAAGTGTCAATTAATTTAAATCAACAACCAAAGGTTGGATATTCTAATTAATTTATCTAAACGCACAACCTGTGATATTTCAATTATATAACAAAATATAATGCGAAAAAGAAATAACCACCAGACACCAAAAAGTTACATTATGAGGAACCGCAAATGCAGAAAAACCTGGACCTAGTCCATATTGAACACCATACCGTATTAAGCCGCTCACCTGACTCTATCCTACAACCAATTAACTTGGACCGACTTAGGTTGAACCCTAATCAACCTCACACCGATTCAGGGTACAGCTTTGTTCCTTACGTCTCTCATCCCGCCAGGATACTAATCTACGCACTTGATTCCCTTAGTTGATCTTACCCACAACCAAGAGTTGCTACGACCCAAAGTTAAGACTTGATAAACGAATGTCTCACAAAAAGTCTATAGATTGAATAAATCTCTCCCATGAAGAAATACCAAGAGTTTTCCGTCTTTTTGACAAATCAAGGTGAACAAGAACCAATTGATAAACCGGTCTTATACTCCCGAAGAACGACTAGTATTATCAATCACCTC
>JAJJWW010000970.1:0-66564 GCA_023531295.1 Papaver armeniacum | reverse complement strand
TAGAATTACAGAAAAATCCTATTATTCACAGAGTCCCAAAAAGTTATGATCTATTTTAAAATCAGAGAACCGTTGGATTCCAATTTTCTTTGGACAAAGACCAATGAAAATGGTGTCAGAATAAAACTCGTTCAACCTAGCTACATTATAATGCAGGGATGTGCATTAGGATGCACATGTTAGAATCAAAGCCGTACATCTCCTTGTTGAGGTACCCAAGAACTCAAAAGTATATAATCGAAGAAGATAGCGTAAACCTTAAGTCCTTAACCTAATTTCTATGTCGCTTCTCCTCTGTCTCCCCGCCTCTTCTTCTCTCGGAGAAAAAGAAAAATAGGAATCCTAACTCGATTTTATTTGATTTTTCTTTCTAAACTCATATCCAAATCGAGATGAAAAAAAAGAAAACAAAGTCTGAAAAACCAAATATCGTTTTCACCAACAATATTAGATGGCGAAGATTTTTGATACTCAAAATTGTCGCTGATTAGAGATGATAATCTCATGAAGGAAGAAGAAAGGTACCCAATTTTTCAGCAAAGAAGGGTTTCATAATCAGTTTTGAATTTAGGATTTCCCTAAACTAATAAATCAATCGCTTTGCTACATGGATCTATAAAACCACCGAAATGATTGGGTTTTATCGACGGAGGTTTATATGACTACTTCTCTAATGGAAGTAGATGTTAAGAATACAGAGTCTTATTCTTGGAAGTTAGGAAGGACTATTTTCATAGTCAGATAGATCAGCTACAATATATTGTTGTTAAACAATGTAAACTTACTGGCATTTATTAGTAATCCTCTTTCTCAGGAAACGGTAAGAGTTCTTTTCTATTTGTTTTGTAATTTTGGGATTTTACAGAACATTTATTAGTAATTCATGGATAAAATTGAAACTGTCTCAAAAACTAGTTGTTGGAAGGACTATTAGGAAAGACGCATAGCATGATATTGGTCTGCTCATGACATTGTTGGCTAAGCTTGTATGGTTCGTTAGTAAGAGCAGTGGATCTTTTTAAAAAAGACCAATAATCCAATAGTACAAATCATACCATGAATCATTATTTCTAGACACAACATAAAAAAAAACAAAATTTGATCGAACAACATAAAAACAATTAGAAGAATAGTTATGAACCTAGACATAACATAAAAAACAATGAGAAGAATAGTTATGAATCTAGACACAACCTAAAAACCAATGAGAAAAATAGTTATTAAATTTCTACAACACTGTGGAAAATCTCACGCGGCATCATAATAGGCCATAGCCACAATCAAAATTAGCGAAGTTAAAAGAGTAAACACCTCATCATTTAATCATCACTGAGAGGTTTGTGGGACCAACACTCCATGAAACTCCAACAACATTTTTAAAGATTGGACAGAGGATACAAGAGAGTTCCATCAGACATAACATATTCACATTACAAAAATCATGTATTAACAAGTTTGAGAGTGTATCTGCGCATATTACATCTAGTTTTCACCTTAAGCATGCATTACGTGTTATTACATTTCCACCTCTTCTCGTTGATATATGCAGCTCGTGATTTCACAAAATCTTGATCCTTATATTTAATGAATATGAATTTGGTTGAAGATTGACCCTGAATCTCGGATCTAAACTAAAAGAGGAATAAAAATGTAACCGTACTAATAATTTAATATGGAGTAAATGTCGCCCATGAATAATGGAAATATGGAATCAATCGATTGACCATAAAAAATTAATAAATTTGTTAGTAACAAATAATGATAAAGCTAATTTAGTCTTCTTGAAAATTTAAAAATATATATATCTAATCTAAATCTACTAATCTGAACCGTAGATCTCATACTTTGGGCTAGACATATATTCCATCTTATTGATGGGTTTGTGGAAGAGATCCACCAAAAGAAATAGCATAATGAGATGAAATGAATGACGCTCCAAAAATATTGCTCTATTTATGTTCTTCGTTCTTGGTCTAGATTAGTTCATTATAGATGGAAAAGATAAATCAGATAACTAATAGTACTAAATGTTGTCGAAAAACAAAATGGAATCTAATAGACCGATAGGAAGTTTTACCCACACGTCTCTTATTATTAGTATAACCAGTACAATGTACTACATATATATTGATTGATTGATTAATTGTTCAAAAGCTTCAAACCCTTGAATTTAAGAAACTAGTAATGCGTGACAAAAGGAAACCTATAATGACTAATAACGAGGCTAATTGATTAATGTAAGATACATATTACCAAAAAAGTGTATAGATTAGTTGTATAGTGGGTCGAGCGGATTGGTGCGGTGTGGGGTCGATCATTGTTTGGATTGGGAGCAGGGGCGCAAGGTCAGGCTTTTCGCGTATCAAAAAATAAATAAATACCTATATTAGCCAGTAGGAGGCTAATGACTGCGACTAATGGAAACCCTATACAGAAGTTACCCTAATATTCAAACACTTTAAAAACTATTTCAGACTGAGAACAATTCTGAACATATTGAAACTTCCATTCTTTGTTGAAACAAATGGCTTCTTCTTCTTTTACATGCTCTTGGGATTCTGTATCGAAATGTTTTATCAATTTCAACTCTTCTATTTTTCCTTCTTCTTCTTGTTCTTCACTCCTTCCAGTATTTTCTGCGGAAGTCATAAAAGGAAAATGAGCGTCAAGTTATATCAAGTTTATTCATAAGGTGACATTAGTTACCTACAAAAAATACGGAAGAAGAAATAAGATCAATTCTAGGTACGAGTAGGACATCGGCAAATTCCAAATTGCTGCACGTGGCATTGCAAATGAACCAAATGGATTAGGTGAAGCTAATTTGGGAGCATAAACCTTCATTATTAATGGAAGAAAACGATGACAAAGAAACTCCTCTGCAATTTTTTGTGCAAAGCTGAACTTAACAGAATCCTTTTTTTTTTACACAAAATTGGTCAAAAGACCAAAAAATCAACAATTCTGAGTGAAAAAAGACACTTAAGTTTTGAAATCTTTTATTTAAATAGTAAAAATTAAAAAGATCTTTATTTAAATGAACGAAAATTTAAAAATCATCCATTTCAAATATTTTTCTTATTTTTATTTTACACATGATGCATCTAGTTTCATCCTTGTTATTTTTTAAGTATAAGCCAGGATGAATCGGTTTTCATCCTTGCTATTTTTTTTGGCTATTTCACAGTACTTTTTTTTCGTTCATTTGAGCAAGTGTTTTAAATTTTTTTGGACAAATGACCCATTTTCTCTTTTTCGCAAAATTGGTTAAAAGACCAAAATCAACAATTCTGAGTGAAAAGGACATTTAGATTTTGATATTGTTTAAATGGACAAAAATGTAAAAATAGCGAGGATGTAAACGATTTCATCTACCCATTTTCAAATACTTTTTCTTATTTTTAATTTACATCGCGATGTATCTAGTTTCCACCCTTACTATTTTTTAAGTTTAAGTCGGGATGAATCCGGTTTCATCCTTACTATTTTTTTTAGTGTCCATTTCACATACTAATTTTTACTGTCCATTTGAACCATGTTTTAAAAATATTTGAATGAATGACCATTTCGGGGGTAAAAATATCCGAAGGATTCGCGCTATCTATCCATTGAGGCC
Source organism: Papaver armeniacum (assembly GCA_023531295.1). NCBI lineage: Eukaryota > Viridiplantae > Streptophyta > Magnoliopsida > Ranunculales > Papaveraceae > Papaver > Papaver armeniacum. The sequence continues at coordinate 62,948 of JAJJWW010000970.1, read as the reverse complement.
TCTAGCGAAATGACGGTATTGCACGCCGCAATGCTTCACCTAAGTCTCATGACGGTATAGTAATGGAACATTTTAGAAGCCATACCACTACTTATAGATAGTGTAGATGGCGAACACAGAACTGCCCTACATTATGTTCCCCTCCACAAAAACCGACAGAGTTCGCGGATGTTATGTTGAAATATGAATCTAGGGAGGGAAAGACTGTCCTCCATTATGCAACTACCGAAGATGACACCCTTCACTATGTCGATCTTATTCAAAGGTTCTGGAAAAGTTCCCGGTTTGCTGGGATATCGAAGATGCAAAAGACAACAATTATGTGCACGTGGCGGCGGGTAAGAAAGCAACAAATTATCAAGAATATGTTCGCCGACAAATCTCCCATGATCAATAATTTTATTTAACATGATAAACAACAAGGAGAGAAGCCTCAAAGCCCGCTTGTTCTGAAAAATGAGACCTACAACTACAGTAGAGATCTAACCAATCTAACCAAATAGGTCAGTGTTATGACCCTTGGGCTGCCCTATCAATAATGGGACGTTTTGGGTTTCAATCATTACCTGGCAAGTTAAAACAGTTATTACTATTTATTTTCTACAAACCCAACGTGTTCGTTGGCGCATGTGTTGGTCCTTCTTTAGCTAGAGTTTAGCTTTAGGGTTGCTAGACAATATTTAAGGGAAGTGTATTTGGGATACGTATTTTCATCGAATAATGAATCGAATAGGGTTAAAGCTCTCTTGAGTGTAAAAATTACTAAGCTAGTACTATCTACTATTCTTGTGTTCTTCTCGGATTGTCAAATCATCATCAAAGGTACATAAAAATTGGTATCACCAGGACGATCTCTTTTCATCAATACAATGACGGGACCAACGATTAAAGATGTGGATAGTAAAATTGCCGACGACATCGATACTACGAAGCTCACGGACCTTCATACCAAAGATTAGAAGAACGTGCTTCTACGCAAAGTCTCATTAGAGGACATCCGTTCATTATTTCTTCTGTCAATACAGTATCCACCAATCTCAATAAAGTTATTCCTGTAATCCCAACCACTCCTGAATCTAGTAGATCTAACAACCACAACAATATAAATCAAGACACTAATTTCAAAACCCCTAAACTAGATTTTCCCAGAGTTTTAGTGGTGATAACCCTCGTTGTTGGATCCATAAATGTGAAAGGTTTTTTTTTTTCAATTAAAGCGTGTCATAACCCCACGACAAAGGCGAGGTGGGTGCGCTACATCTCATCTAGCGGGTAAGGCGGATTCTTGGTTCCAGGATTTTCAAACGGGTAAAACTTTTATCCCTTGGTTTGTTTTTTCTTCAGCTATTTGTGAAAGTTTTGAAGATATGGCTAATGAGAACTTCGTTAGTTGCTTTAATAAATTATCACACATCACTACTATTGAGGACTACTATGAGAAATTTGAACCCTTAAAGACTCTCATGCTTTTAAACAACCCCACACTTAAGGAAGATTATTTTGTGATGAGTTTTTGAGAGGATTAAAGGATGTGGTCAAATATTCGGTGGAAATTCACAAGCCAACTACTGCTTTATCACGGGCCTTTTATCTAGCATGCTTACAAGAAACTCCCTCAACGTTCAACCACCTCAACATACAAAACCCTCTTTTTTACAATCCATCCACTACAACCACTTATTTCAGTAAATTCACTCCCACCACACAAAAACCTTCCACATTATCTTTTTCTCCTTGAAGCCCTGTGACTAGTACACCTACCTTTTCTACAACACAACCTAAATTTGTGTATGTACCACCACCTATTAGGCGTTTATCTAGAGATCAGCGGGACAAACGCAGAGTTCTAGGCCTCTGTTACAATTGTGATGAAAAATACTCAGTGGTCACCGTTGCAAACCACAACAATTATTCATGGTGATTACTAAGGAAGAAGACATTGATCCTACTCTGCTCCCGCATACTACGAGTTCGATTCTCTTACGGAATCGGATATGGAAATCTCTTTACATGCTCTCACGGGTACAACTAGTGATGATACCATTAGAATTCAAGGTTTGTCAAGAATCATACTATTACCATCTTAATTGACAGGAAGTACTCATAGCTTTGTTTTGACTCTGCACTTGTCACTCAACTGGGGTGTGCAATACTTCTTACAACACATGCTTGTCACAGTGGCAAATGGGTCCAAAACAACTAGTATTAGGGTATGCCATAATCTCCACTGGACAATGCAAGATCAAGAATTCATGGGTGATTTAAGATTACTTCCACTTGGTGTTGTGATATAGTCTTGGGAGCAGATTGGCTCAGCAATTTTGGGGATGTAACTTTCAATTTAGCAAAACTTTCAATTTCATTCCTTCATAATAATCAGCTCATTACCCTTCAAGGATCCAGTTCAAAACCATCCATTATGAGGATGATTGCTAGTGCAATGAAGAGATTTTTCAAAAAGAATACACCTGCACTAGTGGGAAAATTCTTTCACATCACAGCCACACCTACACCAACTTCTACGCCACTTGAAGTACTCCATCTTCTTGAAGAATTTAAGGATGTGTTTGCTGAGCCTACACAACTTCCCCCACAAAGAAGTCTAGACCACAAGATTGAGTTAAAACCAAATGCTTCTCCAGTTTCTCTCAGGCCATATAAATTAAGGGTGTCAATGGGTCCGGGTCCTCCCGGGTATCACTAGATCCGGACCCGGACCCTATCTATAAAGGTCGGGTCCGGGTCCTAACGGTTCCGAGTCCGATTCTTAAACTTGTGGACCCAGAACCGGACCCGTTTAAATGCCCGGGTACCCGTCGGTTCCAGGTACCCATTGGTTCCTAAGAAAACTATCAAAAAAACCTCAAAAACTTAATATTTTTCTTTTTTTTTTGGCTTGGATTTCAATAATATTTATAAAAATCTATTATTATTTCTTATTAATGTACTAAATAAAGATTAAATGTAAGAGAAAAAATTAAAACGAGTAAAATATCATAGCTAAAACTAGCAAAAACATGAATAAAAGTATGAATAAACGGGTACCCGATATCCACGGGTACCCAACGGGTTTTACCCGTTTGGACCCGTTTAGATTTGGGTCCAATCGGGTAATTACCCGTCGGGTCCTAAGTTACTAATGGGTCCAACTTTAGGACCCGGAACCAGACTCAAATCTCCGGATGCAGTTAGGTTCAGTAATGGGTACCCATTGACAGCCCTAATATAAATGTCCATATGTGCATAAGTTAGTTGTGGAATCATTGGTGCAGAACATGTTACAAGAAGGCACAATTCAAGATAGTCAAAGCCCATTTGCTTCTCCTATACTACTATTGAAGAAAAAGGACAACACTTGGAGGTTCTGTGAGGACTATAGAAAGCTCAATGACATCACAGTGAAAGATAAGTTTCAATTCCCATAATTGATGAATTATTGGATGAGTTACATGGTACCATTTTTACAAAGTTAGATTTAAGGTTAAACTCTATCAAATTAGAATGCACATCCACGACATCCATAAAACTACATTTAGGACATACCATGACCACTATGAATTCAAAGTTATGCCATTTGGTTTAACTAATGCACCCGCCACCTTCCAAGCCTTGATGAATTCAGTTTTTGGTCCATACCTCAAAAAATTTGTCCTAGTTTTCTTTGATGACATTATAATATATAGCAAAAACCTCCATTAACATATTCAACACCTCCAATTGGTCCTTACCTTACTAAGAGAACACTCTCTTTTTGCTAAGCTCTCTGACGAGGTGTCAAACTCGCAAATAATAATTTCTACTTCTCTTTACACTAGCAAGTAATGTAATGAAAGCAGATTCGTCCCAAGGGAGGTGTGAAGAAAAAGTTGTTATGCAAATACTCTTAGCAAAGAAGATTTTTGTTGTAGAAAAATCGACACCCACCATTGCATTTTTGTCATCCGATCATCTCCACATCTTTGGCTTCCTCTGCTAGATCCTCTGAGGAACCCAGGGTGCAACCAGGTCTTTGATTCTAAGGGGAGAATGCCGGGAAGCGTACTGAAACAAGATCTTAGAATAACTGTCTGCATAAGCCTGGTTGGTGTACTGTAAATCAGCCTTTAGGACAAACTCAATGGTTTCACACGCTGGAAGATCACACTGCTACAGTTAGAGCCTTAGCTTGGTGCCTATTCCAGGCTAGCTTGCTTGCTTCTGGTGGAGGTGCAGCTGATAGACATGTTAAATTCTGGAACACCTACACTGGAGCTTGCTTGAAATCTATCGATACTGGTATTGTGAAGAAAAAATGAGAGAGAACGACCCTGCGGAAGTATCCGTCGATGGTTAAGATTGCTGATCTCACTGGTCATATTTCAAGAGTCATATTCATGGCTCCGGAAGGATGTGCTGTAGCTTCTGCAGAACCCATTTGGGACTTAGGTTCGCATTTGGAACTCCTGAATTAGCTAAGCCTGCAACCAAAACCCATTCGCATTGTTGGAATTGCATCCAATAAAAAAAATGTAATTTGTTTCTTTTTTTAAGCTGCTTATGATTTCAGTGAGGTTCCGTGTTTACCATTTTCTTACTTGCAATATATAGAAATTTTCTTTTTAATTCTGTGGTTTAAATTCATATGCTAACCTGATCTTAGAATCAATAGTTGATCAATAGTTCTGATCTGGGTTTGTAATTCTTTCATTCTTTTCACCCAAATGGAAACCGGCCATGTAATTTAAGTATTACTAGGCCTCGGCAATATTTGGGCTTATAAGATTGGCAGGGCCGGTGCGGATGCCTAACCCTCATAAACAAAGAAACAAAGTGCAATGGGAGTCACAAACCTAGGCCCAGATCCTTCTTGATCAACCATTGACCCCGTCCAGGTAAGTATGAATCCTATTCGAATTTCAAGCTCTACTTATAGGGCTGTCGTTCTCCTGTTTTTCCTTGCCTGACCTATGTGGGACTAATATTACCTTGCTCTCATTAATATTACCTATATGATGAATTTGGATAAAATCTGGGTGTGAGATGATTTCTGTTGAATCGGCGACTTTAGAAAAACAAATCCCCTTGCTACTATTCCTTGCCGGATATCCTCACCATGCTCGAGCATTTTACCATATTAGATTGGATAAATATATCTGGTAAAATCATATTACAACTTTATTCAGATGTTTAAACATCAAGCACAAACATGCATCTACGTAGATGACCAATCTTGTCTACGCTGTTTCCTTGAGCAGATTGGTGTCCAATTCCTTGGTTAAATCTTCCTGCATTTTCATAAAGTAAGTTGGATCAGCGACATTATCATTTGCTTTCTGATATTGCACAGACCACTTGACAAGGCAATTATAGTTTCCATCTCTCTGTGTTGGTGTCGTGACAGTAAGTGTGTTGGAAAAACATGTGTAATCGTCTGAGAGATATCCCGTATCCGTCAAGATGTGTGAAAGTTACTGACATGTTTTGATGGTCCATTGCCGTTATCTTTGCTCTCGTCCTGACACCAGAAGGTTTATTATCTATAATCATGAACAAAAAAATTGGCTAAGAATTGCATTAGTAATTACGGATTTACTGAACAAGAGGAAGATAACTACGTACCTAGCACATAGTCCCAAACAGAAACACTTCCTAAACGAAGTTCACCATCTCCGGAGACAACTTGGACATTGTGGATAATACGAGGAGCATATTTTGGAAGCTTGAGTGCATCACGAGTTATCATAGAGTAAAACTTCTCCAGAGCACTTCACTTTAAATTCAACCTCAAACTTACGGTTTGCAGCCATTATAGCTTTAAATACGACCTCCTCAAGGTTATGTCGCTCTGTGAAGGGAATGGAATGCTGTTCGGGGTTTATATAGAGGCCTAAGGTGGTTTGTTCTGGTTGATTTCACCAGTTGCGTACACGGCTCTTAAGAGTAGGTCACAAGTAGGTACTGGAACTGGTGCATCCATTTTCCTAGAAAGGATTGAAAATTACAGTTTTTCTTGTGCCCATTTGTAGAATGACTTGTAACGACCTAACTCCTTACAAACACTTCTTTCCTCTTTTTGTTCAATTTGACACAATGATCGAAACCCAATGATGATTTCCTTAATTTGATATTGTGCTCAAGATTTTTATTAACATAAAAGAGATGTTTAGCTACAGTTGGATTGAGCTTAATTGGTCACATGCTTCAGTTCAGGGATTTCGTCAAGACTTAGCATTTAGCTATCTATTTATTGTTATCCTCATTTCAATTTTTTTGGGTAGATATTTTCTTGGTTGTTTGGTTCATTAAAATGAAGATAACTTAGTACTCCTCCGTTCTTAAATAATAGGTTTGGTTTCATGTGTAATTTGAAGTTATTAAACGAGAAGACATGTGAAGTCAAATGACTCAGTTTAGACTTTAGATTAGAATTCAAATGGCTCATGGCCGGCCCTCCCATATAGGCAAGCAAAGCCTTGCTTGGGACTACAAAAGTCAAAGGGCCACAAAAAAAAGAAAAACGTTCTTATACATTGATACGGTGGATAATAAGATTTTTATGTGATTTTATCTAAAAATCCAAAATAAGATTAGTCAACACTTCAAAGCAAGGTTTGAAAAACATGTCACCGCTCAGGTCACGGACATTTGGCGTGGCGTTCTCTTATTTTTGACTTGTGTGGCACGTTTCGACAAAAACACGTTATTTAGGGAAAAAAATGTTTTTTTATACGTTATTCTAGCAAGTATTTTAATCAATGGGTATTGGTTGCACCAAATAAATGCAAACAACAATGCACATACATATAGCTAATCAAAAAATTGAACATAACCCATTCAAGAACATAGAAATAGTACTTTATTAATGTTGAGGAGCTGAGCTAACCCCATTAATGAGACCCCATCCGTTTTTGCATTCACTTAAGAGACATGAAATGACAAGACATTTCAACATAAATTCATGCACTAGTACTAATTAATAAATGCCTCTTTTCAATTTCTCATCAGTCGGCTATTGAGCTAGCTGCCTGGTAAGGTTTGGTGCATATAAAAGCCTGACTAGCATCTAAAAAAATTATGGGTAATTTCTGCAAGTGGTTTGTTATGCAATATTGCCTGCTATTACCAAGCCATGTGACACTGCAAACCACATGTAGAACAGACATACCAAAGCAAGATAATTAAAATATAGCCAATTACTTTCTAATTCTAATAATGTTAACTGTGAACTTCAATTGATCTTCATTCTCTTGTTCAAATAGACAAATGTCTCCTTCTTTTAATCCCTTTTCTGACTGGAAATCAAACCAACCAAATCCAAAATGGACTCCATAATAACCATCTCTGCGACGAGTTAGTTTAATTGGCCATTCTTTTCCTTCTTCATCTATAAGAACTATATCTCTTACATCATCAGGAATGTTTGATTGCGCAAACTTCGCCGGGATCGTCTGAAAGACAAAATCGACAAATTATTAGAAAACAAGTAACACGAACATATAATTAAACATTTAGTAGTATCTAATAACTCACCAAGAAAGATCTTCCAATGTTGTAACTCTTCAGTGTAGCTACGAAATGTGGATACTTAGAAACGCTGATTGCATCGTCGTCATTAAGAGTTTCTTCTCTATCTTCTTCAACTTCACAAGACATTGGAAAATAATTAGCAAGTTAAGTATTGCATCTATTAGCACAAACAAAATCAGTGTTTAGATTACCCTCAGAAGATGATGTTTCACCACAGTGCATTTCATTCTCATCTTCACCCTCAGACATCACTGGATACTCAACTTGACAGTAACTCAAGTCGAAAACCCAAACTTGAAAAATCAAATCATGACCTTGATATTGAAACGCAAGAAAATAGCCAGTACTTAGTTGATGAGCCTTGTAAAATTCTGGCCAACCATCTGTGAACTTAAAGTCATTCAGCTTCACTTTCCATGATTTCAGTGGACTCTTCAAAGTTGCTACCCCTTGACTATCTTCTGTCAACCAAGTAGTCTACTTGAAATGCTTTTGGTATTGCCTACAAACCGAAAATAAATAAATTAAAATTATGAATATGAAAGATAAATCTATATAGATAAGGAGACTCACAAGCTGATCTGCTGATGAACAATCAGGATGGATGGGTTGAAAAAAATGTGGTTTAGAGCTTGAGGAGGCTAGATTTCCCATTTTCTCCATCTTCTCCAACATTCAGACTAATTTAGTTGTAAATGATGCTCTTAACTTACTACTACTGCAGCAGTGCTAAGATAGACATAAATAAAATGAGAGCAGAGTAGATAGATTTTGCAAGAAATTGGAAGAAAGCTACAAATGTTACGGCTCTAGTGACAATGAATCCCATCTAGTTATAGTAGTTGGGAATTTAAGTGCAAATGTACAGACCAGCACACGAATCAGATTTTAATTTTGAAGGTGCAGTCCTGAATACAGAAAATAAAAGGAAGAGTAGGTTCAGATATCTATTTAATTTTGGATTTATTGCCTTTACTCCCATTCTACCTGTACAGATTCAAACATTTTATATTAAAGTGACTTAATATATATCACCTGCTCACCAAGTACCCTTTCTCATTGTATTAAATGAACAAGAATCAGTACTCAGTTCTCTTTACGTGGTATCAAATGCATCAAAAAGCAAAGCAAAGTGCTACTCAGCACAATGCCAGGAATCAGTAATAAAGACATGGGAGCGTGCTAAGCAGAACAGATGGGAAGATTGTTCCAGGATCATATCTGTATGCTCGGTCCAAGAGGTTTTTCCATGCTTGAGGCTAAGACACTACAAAGTCTGTCGGGGAGTGAAGAAAAAATAGAATTTGCCATATTGGCTAACATAGTGTGTGGTCAGCTTATGACTATAGCACCCAGTAGTTGGATAATACATGTGGCTCGCAAATTAAGCTCCGTCAGCAGAAGAAAGTCGTGCTTTTCTCATAGAGAGAGTTTGATTAATGAGCAGCAAAGTTATATATGTTGAGGCTTCCAGAGAATATTGTATTCAACCGAGAAGTCCAAGCCGGCCGGAGATTACACGGATATTTAGTTAGTTATTACTTTGAAATAACAGGGTCCGTTAGTTGTATGTTATACTCCCTCCGTTTACGGAAAAAAATGTTACTTTCCCACTTTTTCATTTGAAACATTTTTAGGCTAAAATAAAAAAGTAAATGTATTTCAAACGGAGGTAGTAGTTGTTTGTTACGGTTTGCCGGATTAATTTTGTACTGATAATCAATCCCTGTTAGTGATAAGTCCCACATTGGAGAATACCATCCCGGGAATTGTGCATATAAAAATTTATATTTGCAGTGAATATTGCAATCAGCTATGAATTGTATGCCCACCCCAATAGCTCTACATGAGCTATCAGCAAACTTTCATTCGATGGAAAACTTCGTCGTCTTCTGCCAGTTATTAGAATTCAGGGCCTCTACATTCATAGCTGACAACATAATAGGCCAAAATAGATCTATTTTATGAAGATCTACACCCAGCATGACTAGTAATGGAATTTTATGAAGTCATGGTGAAACTAGCTGGAGAAAAAAATGTGTTATAGTGTTCATTTACACACAACATGACTAGTAGTGGAAGTTTTGTGTTTGGCTACAAAGTTGGGAGTCCCATTGGATTATTGAAGCTCAGTCAAATTTTTCTTGAGGCAGATCCATAAGGTTAGAATATTGATAGGGGGTGGGGATAGTAGTAGAGCAACAAGCCTGACAAAAATATTGGGTTTGAGTATTGTTGTGCTTACCGCACGTCTGCGTGGATCGTTTGAGAGAGGAAGTGCTAATCTTGTGCTTTTATATTGTCTCTCTGGGGATAAGAATGGACAACAATAAAGTGGTATTCTGAAACCATACCTGTAAGGGATATGATATCACTCCATTGGTTTAATGGTAGTTTTATCTTATGTAATGGCAGCTGCAGCACCACCACCTTATTATCTCCAGTTCTACTACACACTTATTATCTCCATGGATGATGTTCAGCAGAGATCACAACTTCACCACCTTCAATTTATAAACTCAATGCACAACAAACGAGAGATATGCTGCTTGATGCTCCTTGGTTTCGACCGAACTGTAGTCCGTTTCCAAAAGGGAGGTTGGTTACTGGTGTCTATGGAAAACAATGAATGTGGTTTATTCTTTTACACCTGTCACAAGAGAGCGTACCAAACTCCCATAACTGCCTCACAGAAAATACCTTGCTAATTACAGAATTCAAACAGTAATTGCGAAAAAACTATATAAACCAATTTATTTCATTCGTACCAGGCAAAACAAAAAGAATATTGAAGTCCTTCTCTTCAATCCAAGGAATCGCTCTTTTTCTTTTTGTTGCAGTATTTGTTTTTGTCCTTGTTATTCCACTTAAAGTGCAACAAGCTGATTGGGCTAAGTGCCAAAGGGGCACATTGGGTGGGCCTTAAGCCACGAATCCACGATCCAGTCATAAGATGTTCAAAAGCGAAATTTGTGTGGTCATTCTGAAAATGTGAGCACCACGAGATTGTGAACAAAAAATATGAACAAGAAAATGCAGTCACAGCCTTCGGGCCTATGAGGTAGGTATATATATATAGAGTTGAGACAAATCTGGGCGCGGATGAGTCCATGAACTTGGGATTACTCCATGAGATTTAAGGGCCATCCATGAGATCGAATGTTGATATATGAAATTGAAATATGTAAAATGCTGTTGATGTTCCCAGTTACGAAATCATACACAATGAAGTTGACAGCTTATTCTTCTCAATGGGTTTATTTGTTTTCAATGAATGCTTTTCGTGCAAGGATGACCACCTCTCATGGTGGTACACCTGTAATAACCTCACACGAGGTGCCTCGGTCATTATAATTTCAAAGAATGCTTCTAGTATTTTTTAAAAGCTCAATTATAATTTCAAATGGTTGTAAAGATAAGTATCACACCTGCTGGTCCGTACCCCTAACAGGTTGCAGTATTTAAAGATGGAATGTTCAAACGGTGTGAACAAAACAGCTGGTGTGATAGTTGAAATACCAGATATTTTAATTTGACTGCTAACTCTAGAACAACTTTGGATCAGAAATTTCTCTATATAATACATTTGAATGATTAATTGGGGGATATGAAAACTAATGGGGGATATAGCTACAAGACAAAATAGAGTCCCAATAGCAATTAAGGTCACCCCTTATGTAATTATTTTTTAATTCCTAATTTACCCCTCACTAATTAGGTTTAGTGGTTAATAATAATTAGTAAAAATCTTAAGTATTTGGGGGATAGATTAGTGTGTATTTTTATTTGTGTTTGGGTGAGAGTAGAAGGAGGGAAAAGAATATTTGAGAGGAATTTCTTTTTTTGAAATGGAAGATGATTGTGATGAGAGAATTACAGCTAATAAGAGGTTGAAAAATTGATTTTTTTCTTTGAATCCACCATTGTTGCAGCTGAAAAAGCTTGGTGCCTAGCATGGTATTCAACCAAAAAACCATGCGGCAATTGTTGGAAATGTTCATAAATTGTTTGCCACTTTCTTAAATACGTTGTATGCTTGGTTTGTTAGGTGACGGTTGGTTGAAAAGCGAGCGATTATTGTTGAAAGTTGAATCTCAAAGCTTCTTTATCTTCTCCCTTCTTCTTCTGTGCGTTGTACGCTTATTTATTTAGCGCCGGTTGGAATTAATTGCAAGGGAAGGATGATGAATAGGCAGATTAATTAAGTAGATTAGAATTCATTTCGAAGGGAAGCAACTGAATCTAATCTGGTGTCAAGCACCAACTGGCCGGTTTGATTTGAAAGTCACGTTATTCATTAACGCCATTTTCAAATAGTTTCTCTGTCTTATATCTCGGATTCATATAATTTGTTTCTTTACAAATTCTTTACATACTTGGTTAATTCGGGAGAGGACTGAACTCATTGTTTTTTTTTTGTTTTACATAGAGGATAGCAACGGGAACAAAATGGAAAGTTCTGTATCAATTGCTGTGGAAGATGGTACAGACAAAAACGCTTTTCTGGGGCAATACTGTTTCAGAAGTAAACATGATCAGCAATTCTAACGACTGGTTTGTCGACACCGGTGCGACATGTCATGTCTGTTCCAACAAGAATGTATTCTCCCATTATCGGAAGATGCCCCATGGAGAAACTATATTCATGGGAAACTCAACAACGTCCAGAGTTGAAGGACAAGGAAAAGTCATATTAAAAATGACATCCGGCAGAGAACTCACACTAAATAACGTGTTTCATGTTCCCGACATTCGGAAAAATTTAGTTTTCGGATCCTTGTTGATCAAACATGGATTCAAATTGGTGTTTGAATCAGAAATGTTTGTACTTTCCAAATGTGAAATTTATGTTGGAAAGAGGTATCTTATTAACAGCTTATTTAAGATGGATGGGATGGTTGCTGTTCGTGAAATCAACACAAGTAAATAATTCTATTTACGCGGTCGAGTCATTTGATTTATGGCACGAAAGATTGGGTCATGCTAATTACGGTTCTTTAAGAAGATTAATTAACATGAATTTAATGCCTAACTTTCGCATAGATCCAACTCACAAATGTGAAATTTGTGTTGAGGCAAAAATGACCGGAACCCCTTTTTCCAATTCAATTGAAAGAGTTACGGAACCTCTTGAATTGGTTCATACTGACATCTGTGATCTAAAGATGGTAGAAAGCAGAGGTGGGAAAAAATATTCCATAACCTTCATCGATGACAAGTGCGATATTGTCATGTATACTTACTAAGAAATAAAGATGAAGCCGTTGTAGTGTTTGAACATAACAAAACCAAGTTGAGAATCAACTTGATAAGAAGATTAAAATTCTTAGAAGTGACAGAGGTGGAGAATATGAATGTCCACTTATTGAACCATGTTCAAGATATGGTATTATCATCAAACTACTGCGCCAGAAAAATATAACGCTTAAGGAAATGATGAATTCCTTACTGTTGAACTCAGGAGCACCACAAAATTTATGGGGGGAAGCTTTGTTTAAGGCAAATTATGTTATAAACAAACTACCCCATAAAAGGAAGGATAAAACTCCATACGAATTGTGGAAAGGAAGGAAACCTTCATATAAACACCTTAAAGTGTGGGGGTGTTTGGCAAAAGTGGAAGTGCCACTTCCTAAAAAGGTTAAGATCGGACCTAAAACGATTGATTGCATTTTCTTAGGATATGCAAAATAGTTGTGCTTAAAGATTTTAAGTGCACAAATCAAATTTCTTATATACATGTGAATACCATTATGGAGTCAAGAAATGCTACATTTTTGAAAATGTATTTCCATGTAAGAAAATTCAAAATTATGGTTCTACTAAGAGAACTCATGACGCTATGGAAAGCACCGATCTTCAAATTGAACAACCTCGAAGAGGTAAGCGAACAAAAGTTCATAAGTCTTTTGGTTGATTTTCTAACATATATGATAGAAAAGGAGCCTCAAACTTTTAAAGAAGCGATGTCTACCCCCGACTCCTTTTTGGAAAGAAGCATCTAATGCTGAGGTTGATTCTGTTTTCTGAGAATCATACATGGGAAACGGTAGATCTTCCACACAGTTGTAAAGAACTTGGTTCCAAATGGGTTTTCAAAAGGAAAATGAAACCAAAACGGAACTATTGACAAGTACAAGGCTAGACTCGTCATTAATGGTTATAAACATAAAGAAGGGTTGGATTATTTTGATACTTATTATCCTGTTACGAGAATAACATCAATTAGTATGTTAATCGCAATTACGGTATATAACCTTGAAATCCATCAAATGGATGTGAAAACCGCTTTCTTGAATGGTGATTTGGATGAAGAAATCTATATGGAACAACCGAAGGTTTTGTCATTCCTGGTCAAGAAAAGAAAGTTTGCAAGTTGGTGAAATCGCTTTATGGATTAAAGCAAGCACCAAAACAATGGCACGAGAAATTCGACAAAGTCATGATGTCAAATGGTTTTAGGATTAACGAATCGACAAGTGTGTATACTCCAAGAATACAGAGGGAATTTGGGTATGTAATACTTTGTCACGTATGTGGATGACATGCTATCAAAACTACTAAGAAAATGTTATCTAGCCAGTTTGACATGAAAGATTTGGGTGTTGTAGATGCTATTTTGGGAATAAAAATTTGTAGAACACCGGTGGATTAGTATTGACTCAATCCCATTATGTTGAAAGATTCTTGATAAATTTAACAAGCATGATGACAACATAGCAAAGACTCATGTTGATTTGACTCTCCATTTGAGGAAAAATCTTTTGGACCGAGTATTAATCAAACGGAATATGCTCAAATCATAGGAAGTCTATTGTACATTCACGAATTGTACACGACCCACGATATAGCACACTCAAGAAATAAACCTGAGTAGGTATACTAGTAATCCCGGAAAGGATCATTGGAGAGGCCATAACTAGAGTACTTAGATATCTAAGGTACACTAAGAATTATAGGTTGCATTATCACTAGATATCCTGCTTTACTTGAGGGATATCTCGATGTTAATTGGATTTAGTTGAGTGAATCAAAATCCACAAGTGGGTATGTACTTACAATTGGTGGTGGAGCCTTGTCTTGGAAATCCTCAAAGAAACGCGTGCATAGCCGGATCGACTATGGAATCAAATTTATTACTTTGGATAAAGCGAGGGAAGAAGCAGAGAAGCTTCGTAATTTCTTAGAGGATATTCCTATTCTCGCATGAAAACCGCACATTTATGCTTCCATGATAAATTACACATAAATGATGGCTGGCGATATTAGTGGACACTTGCTAGCGAATGCACCGATTTCAGGTAGGGGACTGGCTTGATTTTGACAGGCATGATGGTTGGCGATGTGGATGGAGGTTTGGTGCACATGGTTGGAGACTGGTTGAGCGGTAGCGGAAGAGTTTTAGAGTGGGAATTGGTTGGCGATCATTCGCTACAAGACCGAAAATTAGCTAGGGGTGCGATCGGCTTGATAGTTGACCAACGGTTGACTTTGACTATTAAACGACCGTTGACTTTGACCATTGATCTTGACCGGACGTTGACTTTGATAGGTGACTGACTTTGACCATTGACCTTGATCGGAAGTTGACTTTGATAGTTGACCGACTTTGACCATTGGCCGGTCTGCAGGCAGACCGGGTGGTCACCTTGGTTGACTAGTTAGTGGGCTTGGATGGGGACCAAAAGATGATTCAAGTATCAATTTGGCCCATTAAGTGGTATTTTTACTTATGGTACAAACAAAATCATCAAATACATGCACCTGCCTAAGGAGGATGCTTAGAAATCATCTCCAAGGTTTGTTGAAGCCTTTTCAAGTCATCTTTGATGTCGTTAATACTTCCATGACACCGTTAACAAGAATACCTTCCGTCGCCATTACAGGATTTTTGTATTTTGAAGAAAGCAACAGGCAAGATCAAGAAGATTGAAAAATTATGCGGGCGGAGTTCAACCGTCCTGGCCAATATAGCTGTCATTGCATACATATATAGCTGTCATGGCCAAGAAGATTAAGTCTTTTTCCATATCCACTAGTAATCTAACATGCAAAATACTTATGAAAGCTAAATGACTAACCTGGATCTGCATTGAGTTCTTAACTTTCACATCCCAACCAAAAGTGACATTGGTAGATGTGGAGGAACAATCAATCAATCGAGACACATCCCGAAGCAAGTGCAAAAACAGAAACTTCGATTGACCAATGCAGTATTAATTCCAGAAAATTTATTTCCTTAACAATTGCGAACAAAAGATTGTCAGCCCACCATTTGTCTTGACAACAGGGTCATCATGATATCTATCTAGGTAGAAACTGCAAGCCAGGTGAATAAGAAAGATCCTAAATATGCTATCTGAAGCAATTGTCAGACAAACACTCAAGTCATGTAATGCAGTTGGATATGATTTATCTGCTGCAGCAACAAATTCGTAAGGAACAGAAGAAATCATTGACGTCAATCAACTACAACCTGCACTTTTCCTAGAACCAATTTTCTTCATTTCTCTCTTTACCATAACAAGATCATCCCATCTCTTAGCTGGCTTCTGTATACAAACTCAGCAGACTCATCTAAATTGCCGCATTCCATGGTTCTTCTCTCAATAACAATCTCGCTGCTAACTCTCCAATCCTTATGAACTCTGCACTCGTGTAAAAGTGCACCCCATACAGCAGCATTTGATTTCAGAGGCATACTGCAACCAACGCTGCCCGGCTCAGAAAATCAACCACACAACCCAAGTGTTTAACTGGCACCATTCTCTTGAAATACATTAATCCTTCCTTGACCAGTCCTGCATGAGTGGAACCGGATAGGAGACCAACAAATCTGGTTGCATTAGGATTAACACCCAATGCCACCATGTTTTCGAACAATTCCACTTTTTATTAGCTAGTGTTGGTGGTGTTAAGTAGTGGAGAAGACATAGTGGTGTATTATTAAGATGGTCTGTGGGGGGATATGTGGTATCAGTAAGATTGGGTGTTGGTGAAGAAGCTGCCATTAGACGAGAGGAATCTAAAGCATCAAAAAATGAACTTTTCTAGTAACAAAATAGGAATAGAGGATTCCCGGGATTCTGGAACAAAGCCAGACAATTCAGCTGTTGCACGAAGTGGTCATGCGAAGATTTTTGTGGATGGTGGTTTTCCATGATGGATCTGTTATCTGAAAGATTTTTGTGGATGGTGCGCCTTGGACGCATCAATTGGGAGGCGCAAACACTCGTATAGTGTACATTTGACAACATAGATCTACACCCAGCATGACTAGTAATGGAATTTTGTGAAAGTGCTGAAACCAATTAAGCTCAAGTTCAACGAAGCTGGAGAAAAAAATGTGTTATGGTGTTCATTTACACCCAACATGACTAGTTGTGGAAGTTTTGTGTTTGAAAAATATGAACAAGAACAAGAGGAGATGCACCTCCTCAATGGAGGCAGTAGCACCAACCACAATTAAGTAACTGCTACTTGGCAGGATGGTTACAGTAAGAGCAGAATATTTTGTATTAGAATTGGTAGGGGTGCGCCAGGCCTTTGCAGTAGTGCAAAGCAAAGGCGACGCATGGGAACCCTAGCAGCAAGCTGCTGTCACTGGAACTTCCCCATGAAAAAATTAATTTAATACCGGGCCGTCACATGGACGAGCCTTCGGATACTAAACTGATAAGAACAGATACTACACTGGGATCTTAGCCGATAGGCGAGAAAGGTATGCTTATTCCCCTCTACAACTTCGCCTCTTATATGCCCCAGTTCCTGTCCACTCTTCAAATTTTTGACAGTGTGGGACTAAGTCCCGGACACAGCCTTCGGGCCTATGAGGTAGGTATATAGAGTTGAGACAAATCTGGGCGCGGATGAACTTAGGATTACTCCATGAGATTTAAGGGCCATCCATGAGATCGAATGTTGATATATATGAAATTGAAATATGTAAAATGCTCTTGATGTTCCCAGTTAGGAAATCATAAACAATGAAGTTGACAGCTTATTCTTCTCAATGGGTTTGTTTGTTTGTTTTCAATGAATTCTTTTCGTGCAAGGATGACCACCTCTCATGGTGGTACACCTGTAATAACCTCACACGAGGTGCCTCAGTCATTATAATTTCAAAGAATGCTTCTAGTATTTCTTAAAAGCGCAATTATAATTTCTTCACACCCTTTCAAATGGTTGTAAAGATTAAATATCACACCTACTGTGAACAAAACTGTGTGCTAGTTGGGACTGATTAAAAGCTCAATTAAAGATTAAACTTGGTATGTTCGGGTCTAAACTCATTTGGATTTCTTCCGCTCGCTTTTCGGCTGATAATGATAATTAGGGCTGCAACGGGTAGGATGGATAGGATATGGCCTATTTCACCCTGCCTGCTTCTTTGGCGGGTAAGAAATTTTTTACCCGCCACCCTACCCGCTATTAAGCGGGTAAGATCCTACCCGACCCATTAATTGGCGGGTCGGGTAGGATAGGGTGGCGGGTATAACCGTTTTTTTTTTTTTTTTTTACTGTAACTCTATATATAAAATCTTACAACAACACGGAAAATAAAAGCCAGCCTGACATATGTACCTAATGGTACATCCTGCTAGCTCAAAGCCATTTGTAGTCTCATGAAACAAAAAGTTCCATTCTTTTCAAAATCTAGAGGGGTAAAGCAGAACCCAAGTACCCAATCAACAACACAAAAATAAAAAAAATAAACTCCAAAGATGGAAAGCTCTCCGCAGGGGCTTGATGCTACGATGAATCCCGGCCCATGTTCTTCATGTAACCTTGCGCTTAAGATCACCAATCAACTCTGCAACACAGAAAGGATGTCCGCTAGAGGTTGACGAACTGGTGGAGGGGGGAAAAGAAGCCATAAATGATTTGTATTAATGTAAAAATGAGCCAGAAGAGCCAATTTGCTAAGTTACTGTTCAAGTAAGGGGAAAACTCCACACCTGCATTTTGTATGAATCAGAATGTACATGCCTCGTTAGTCCAGCAATGCTCCAATCGGGATAAGTAGGAATGCGAGACGTCAACGAAAAAGAACCCCAACAATTTGATAATTGCATTTCACAACGGCAATTTCTAATGCTGTCAACCCTGCCTGCGACAGAAAAGGCGAATTAAATTAGATATAAGAAACTAAATGTCACACGTCAGGAAAATTTAGCACTGAACAAACAAGTTACTTATGTAAATCTAATGCAATAAGGTCAAGCAATTGGGAAATCTTATAAAGTTTTTTCTTTTTCCAATTGGTGCTTACATAGATATATGAGATGGACTACGAAAAATAACTATCGAAGGTATCAAATACAGGCAGAGAAGTAATGCCCAGACTAGCCAGTAGGGTACAAAATTTATGATGAAGTTGTATGGAACAGCATATTCATCTACGTATGCAGATAGCACAAACTCTCAAACAATATCAAAATTGGACAAAAATGGAGCAAGAAGCAAAGTTGAAACAACCAGCACAATGAAACATTCACTATATACTTCCAGCAAAATGAAACATTCACATTCACTAGTTTATATTCGTATGCATCATAATTAATTTCGTATGATTTATATTATACTACACTTAAATGTTTGTAGTTTTGGTGATGGGGTAATCAAGTTTTCTCGGGTACCATATTGCTAAGAATCAATTTGTTGCATTTAGTCATTACACACTCCAAATGAACTACCGTGGCCAGGGGTAAACAAACTCATGAACTGGAGTAGATACCTAAATTTGTCTTCCCAGAAATTCCGTTGAACTTGAACTCTCATTCTGATGGATATCACACGGAATTAAATCATAGTTTTACCATGACAACAAGTTCATGAAATATGTATCCATGTACACTTACATCAAACATTCACTAGAAAATATCAAACAGTAATGAGATTATTTATACCTGATTCATGGCATCATCCTCGTTCTCCTCAGCTCCAAAGGCCTAAATGAAAGAGCCTTTCTCCAATTTGAATTTCATAGTTACTGATTTTTTTCCCTGAATGTTAACATACCAGAATTGGGGTATTTTACTAAAATGTCTGCATGAAAATTGATTTCAAATTTTTTTCCCTAAAAATCCAAGACTTAGTCATATACTAAGATTTCAAATTTTCATGAAAATTGATGAAACTCATGTAACAACAATACTGGAAATTAACCACGACAAGATAGACTACGCAGAGTGAGACTAATCTACCTATCCAAAAACAAGGGTTGTCCTTGTCCACCAGATGCAAGCACATTCATAAGCAATTTCATTAATATTCAAATTGAATAAAATCAATATGAAAAGCTACAAATAGATCAAGACAAACTTATTATAACAGAAAACACTTGACCAACACACATCCATGAAACACAAATAGTTATAAAAACCAAGCAAAAACACAAACACTAACTAATTCAGTAAGCTTAACAGTAAGAACACATTCTATTTCTGATATCACTAAAAATGGACCAAATCTTTCTTTCAAGCATTTAAACAAAAACTTTAGAAGCAGCGCAGTAAAATTCAGTAAAATCGAATTTGGGCATAAAAAATGAGAATACTTACAATTCTAATAATGAAAAGAGTAGTCAAATACCAAATATTATGAATTGGGTTGATAAATTTCTAAATTGGAACTGCAAATACCTCTTGAAACTGTACATTGTTGAGCCTTCACATCTACCTGCCAGTGAGGTGTGTGATTGGTGTATGTGGCAGCAACCCATTTTGTGATTAAAACCAGACATGCAGAGTATGAAATTAGTAGATAGATCAGAGTTACCAATAAATCAAACAAAATCGTCACAATATAATGAAATCTCAATTTACCTGTTGTAATTCCTCGTTAGATGGAGATGTTGCAATAACATGAGAGAGGGTTTCGTTGAAGATCTAATTGGATGAGTTCCCGACTTCTCCTGCTAGATTTGGGGTTGAGTTCGATTTAGGAACGAAGGATTTTCTATGTTCGATTTGATATGGGGAGAAGAGAACGAAGAGAAAAGAGATAAGGAAGAGAAAAAAGACAGGTTCATTTTTACCCCTGATATGTTCCAAAATAACGAGAAAATGTGTAAGAGAAGAGAACAACAAAAGGATTATTGGGACATTTAGTATATTAGCCAGGAGGGTAGGGTAGGTTAATTTAGAAACATGCCACCTACCGTTTGACGAGCGGGTAAGAAATGTCAAATCATCACCCTACCCGAAATAGTGGGTAGGATGTGATAGGAGTTAAAAATCTTTGGGTAGGAGGTAGGGTAGGATTGGCGGGTATGGGTAGGGTATGTGCACCCCTATGATAATGTAGCTTCGCCAATCTCAATCAAAGTGTCTGACTTCCAAATCTACAAGTTATAATGAATCAGTGGCTGAACCAGAATTTTTGGTTGGGTGCAATTGGTATAATACATAAAAAGAAGTTGTGCATCTTATAATGGTCTTACTCATTTTTCTCCAATGAAATTGGAATAAATAGCAGGGGGTGGGAATATCGTTGTCATCGTCGTAATTAATATTGGCGTACCAACAGAATCTTTTTCTTTTTTTGTCTCCAGAAGGCTAAATGTAGTTAACCTTTCTGGATTGTCCAACACTTACAGTATTACACGACCACCATATGACCCAAAGACAATTCATGAAAGCAGTCCACAAATCATACTTAGCTGAAAGAAAATTTCAGTTCAGGGAGATAAATTTACATATATATAGTCGAATATTCCTTCTCTGGTTTCTGCATTTTTTTTTTCTTCTATCGATAGTCGAATGTTTCGCAGGCTCTCTTATATATATTCAGTTACTTTAAGCAGTTGTTTCCTGTTTCGGATTCTCTATGATACCAAATCCTTCTTCCCAGGGAACACAAGCTACAATACGCATGAACCCTACCTTATAATATAATTGCAAGCCATTCCTGTTAGTATGTTTATTTCAGCATTGATACAAGTATCAAGAGTCAGGTAATGTGGTGTTTGTGAAATGCAGCCTGAAAACATGTTGAGAATGCAATCTGCTACTCCCTCCGTCTCTAAAAGATAGACGAAGGAGGAACAAAAAAAGCAAACTTGATATGGGGAGAAGCAAGATACGTGTTCTCCAAAACATGCATCTTCTGAAAAATTGATGCATTTTGATCCTAAATCTTTTCAAACAACTACCATGCAATACCTTGAAACCCGCAACAAAAAAAATGGTGCGTTGTCAATATGTCCAACAATAATATGGGTCATCCAGGGATGACGATTGATAAAACACGTCGTTGCTGCCATTACTAACGCCACCACCTCCACTTGCACCACGGGGAGCAACTGCATCTTCTAGCAATCCTTCTCCTCTTTGGCCCTCAATTGCTGCCACCACCACCGGTGAATAATGAGTCTCCATGGCTGCATTACATTCCTGAACATACAATCGATTAAAACCCAAACAATCATTACAATTACTGTTATTTAAATGCTAATTTTCAACCACCGACGGTGACAGAGATGATGGTGCTACCACCTTATCTCCTTGACATAAAAGCATCGAATTCGCATTTGCTACGGGCAATGCAAAAGACATATCAAGTGAATTAGTTGGCAATGCAGAAGACACATCGAGTGAGTTGATTGGAAACCCAATATGTGCATCCGCTACTGGCAATGCAGAAGATACAATAAGTGAATTAATTGATACTGTTGGTGCCACTGTTGCGAATTTTTTAGTACTATTTGCATATTTTGAAGCCACAAGTTGTATCTGTGACCGGGTGAAATGACTTGGAAATCGATTCAGTGTTGCCGTGATGAAGATGAGGAATCTATATTCGATGATGACAACATCTGTAATTGTGATCGATTTTGAGGAAAGTTCATGTTATAAAGCTCTCCAACACCACCTCCTCTCATGCGAAATACAGCAGCATCATAAGCTTTGGCGGCTTTCTCATGCAGTTTCATATGAACCCAGACAAATCCTATCTCTGCTCTTTGGTACTCGATCTCATATACCCATTTTCCCCATTTTCTCATTCTCACTCCTTTGTAACCATTGTCACCATTCTTGCCTGTATTACCTCCATTCGGACCACCGGTATTACTAGCCTTGCTCTTTTTCACCATGACTTGAAAAGAATTTTTTTATGATTTTCTTCAAATGTTCCTGGAGTTTTCGAGTTTTTGATGTGGTAATTTCGTTGTTGGATGAGAATTTATGTGATTTTATTATTTATAGATAATTCAAAGAGCTTTTCCGAGGATGAGTTTTTCCGAGGATCACATGCTTGAATTTGATCCTTTTAATAACACCAAATTTGATAAGAATGAGAAAAAATTATTAAATTAAAATTTAATATTCTTGTTTGTACTCATTACATAGATAATTCAAAGAGCTTTGCAAATATACTAATTTTGCAAAATTCGATATGTATTTTGAAAGATATCTAAGTTTTAAATTTTTTGATCTATTTTTAAAATAATGGCATTTACGTAAATAAATAAACATTGATTCAGTGTACCATTTAACCCTCGAATACATATGCATAGTAGTGGTTGATATTTAAGGTCGTATTAGTAATATAAAGGGTTACACCAAGCTATTTTGTCCCTTTTGTGACCAAACAAAAATACCTCTTTTTCTTTATATTAGTAAAGATTAGTAAAAAAAAAAATAGTTGAATAGTGGGTGTTTCAAAGATATGCCACGCGCTTGTAAAATATTTGGCTTAATTTCTAGTTTAGATTTGATCCATTTGTTGCGTACAAGTATATTTGGTAGAGCCGTGGGCTTTGGTAGTTCAACACGTTCTAGCTAGGTTAAATTTAATTTGAGAACTTACGTGTAGTGTGTGCAGGGTTACAATGCTAGATGTCATTGTAAAGATAAGTCTCCGGAAGAATCCCATAGAAATCCAGTTTCCAATTTATAACAACCACCCATTTGAGTTCTGTGCCCCCCTGCTGCCGATCCAAACAAAAAACATCAGCAATCCAAAGCAAACAACATCAAGAGATTGTCAAATTAAGAGAGAGATAAATCTGTTTGAAATGCAGGAGTGAAGCTAGTCAAATGAATTCTACTGCCAAATATAGGTGAAATAGTTAAGAGAGAAGGGTAAAATATCAGTCTTTACCAGGGCCGTCCTAGCTTTTTAAGGCCACCCATGTTTAGTGAAGGAATGCAAAATGTCAATATGCAGGGTCTAAAACGGCAGATGTTCGAAATATGAGCTTCACAGGTTGCAGCCGAAATAGCAGGGTTATCTCTGCAGCATTAAGAGTTTGAAGTGGTTAGTAGTGCGTCCCTTTCAGTGCGTATATAGGCACCAAGAACTGTTGGCGAAAATGCATGCTTAAAACTTACCGAAAGTTCTGCAATAGCTTAGCTAAGCCTCCTTGGCCGCCACCACTAGTACCATGAGGAGCAATAGCATCTTCTAGCAATCCGTTTCCTCCTTGGCCCTGAATTGCCTCCACCACCGGTGAATGATGTTTCTCCATGGCTGCATGAAAATATCGACCATAAAATTGATTAGAACCCAAACCATAGTTACAATTGCTGCTATTTGCATGCCAATTTTCAGCCACGGACATTTCCATAGGTGATGGTGCTAAAACCTTCTCTCCCTGACATAAAAGCATCAAAATTTGCATTCCCTACGGCCAATGTAGAAGACATATCAAGTGAATTAGTTGGCAATGCAGAAGACAAATCAAGTGAGTTAGTTGGAAACGCCAAATTTGCATCCGCTGCAGGCAAGGCAGATGACAAAACAACTGAATTAATTGGTACCAATGCCATTGTTGTAACATCACTAGTACTATTTGCATATTTTGAAGCCACGAGTTGTATTTGTGACCGTGTCAAATAACTTGGAAAACGATTACACTGATACGATACTGTTGTTGATGATGACGACAACGAAGACGCATATGATGATAATAACGTCTCTAATGCTGATCGATTTTGAGGAAAGTTCAAGTTATAAAGTTCTCCAACACCACCTCCTCTCGTGCAGAAAACAGCAGCATCATAAGCTTTGGCGGCTTTTTCAGCGGTCTCATATGAATCCAACCAAATCCTGGCTCTGCTCTTTGGTACTCTGATCTCAGATACCCATTTTCCCCATTTTCTCATTCTGACTCCTTTATAACCAGTGCCACCATTCTTACCTGTATTTCCCCCATTCCTACCACCAGCATTACTAGCACTGCTCTTGTTCACCATGACTTGAAAAGAAATTTTATATTGATTTTCTTCAGTATCCTGGTATTCTGTGATGTTTTTAACTAGTTTTCCAGTAGTTTTTTCCTGAATTTTTAACTGGTAGTTGTGTTGTTTTGGATCAGGATTTATGTGGATGTGGTATTTATAAATTAGTAAAAAACTTTGGTTGAATCGTGGTTGTTTTGGAGGTATGACACGTACTTGTAAATATTTGCCAAGATTTTCTAGTTCGTACGTTTTCATGGATTTGGTCCATTTGGAGCTCAAAAAAATATTTTGGTAGAGGCGTGGGTGTTTTGGGGTAGTGACACATGGGAGCTAGTTGGAAATTTTGTTTGACAAGTGACGTGTTAGTGCCTGATGTCATTGTAAAGATAGTCTAAGTACGAGAAGGCTATACCCACTTGGGGCCGGCAAGTTTTGATAGCCTTGTTTATTTAAGCTCTTATTTTAAGTGTTTATTGGGTTAGACTCTGTACTTTGTGTACCAATTTGGAGCTTAACTCAGTAAACACCTAAACTAGCTCTTCTTTTTTTTTTTTTTTTTGAAGATGAGCTTAATTTCTTCACACCCTTTCAAACTGTGTGAACAAAACAGCTGGTGTGCTAGTTGAAATACCACATACGGTATTTTAATTTGATTGCTAACTCTAGAGCAACTTTGGATCAGAAATTTCTTTATATAATACATTTCTGGTATTGCTAACAAATAATAACTTGTGAATTCCAATATGGAACGTACACCGAAAGCAAAATCATCAGTTTGGTAATCTCTACTGGAGAGTGAGTACCTATTTAGGGTCGGTCTGCTGAAGGATATGGCACTACCAATTGTTGCGTTTTTTGTGTTGGGGCGCAGGCTTTGTACTATTGTCCTATAATCAAGCAACTACAGTCTGCATGTACACAGCTGAAAAATTAATGCTAGCTAGCAACTACAGATTGTGAGCTAGCTAGCATTTTTAAACACTGAAGTCCATCAGCTTACCGGTAAAAGAATGCGGCCGTTCCATTTCCTTCATCCATCAGTTGTATGTCATAAAGGTTTTCTAGTAAAAAATCAATTCGGAAACTCAGTAGGAATAATACTATTTTTCTTTCTCTAAACGTATATATCATCTTCCAGTCTACTATTTTACAAGTTTTCAAAGGATTGGTGAACATACACTAACACGGGGACATACATCGAGATGTCAAGGCAGGGAATATTTTAGTGGATTCAAGTGGTGCAATAATAAAGCTTTGTGATTTTGGTGCTTCTGCAAGCCTTTTTGATGCAAGGAAGTAGGCTGCATGGAAGAAAAACTTTTACGGGAACACCCTGCTGGATGGCACGGCACCTGAGGTTATGGAGGAAAAAGAATACCCCTACTTTAAATTTCCTCTGATGAAGATTCTTCCGAAGACTATACGCGATGCACCGCCTGGTCTCGATTGCGAAAGGGACAAGAAGTTCTCAAAGTCTTTTAGGAAACTCATCGAGAAGTGCTTGCAGGAAAAAAAAAAAAAAAAAAAAAAAAAAAAAGATTACAAACAAGGCAATTGACAAACAGATTACAAACAAAATAAGTAATCTTTTATGACGAAAAGATTTGTATTTTCTTAATAAAATCAAACCCAGTTTGAAGATCAGACAAATAATCCAGTTGAGTTGATACCATTAATTAATGAAGTAAGGGTTTGAGAGTATGAATACCAAATATCATCCGACTCTTTTCTTTTTTTTTTTGAAAAAGGGGTTAATATTGATAACTTGATGCCGGAGGCATAAAAATACGAGGAACAGGAGGAAAAAGAGAAAAGTTTACAAGACTAAACAGGCAAGCGCCATCTCGAAAAAGCTATAAAGACAAGAATTACAAACTATTAACATCCCAATCGCTTCGGATAAAGCTTTTCCTCCCAACGAGCCACCGTAGTCGTCAAAGTATAATCCACCAAACGCCTTAGTTGGAAGTCCCCATTGATATAGGAGACTTAACCGCAATAATTGTGTTGGCTTCATTTTGTTTTTTTATTATGGAAGGTTCGCCTATTCCTCTCCATCCACACTGCCCACCAGATAGCATGTGGAAGACAATTCCAGATAAAGTTGTGCATATCATTAGACAACTTTCTTTACCAACCATCAAGGCAAATCCCAGTTGTGAAAGGCATTACTCTACTTATTCCCGTGTATCTCGGAAAGTAGCTCCACACCTCATAGACAAAAGGACAATGAAATAGAATGTGGTTGTTTGGTTTCCTCCTCGCGAGACACAATTTGCATCTCGTATCACCATTGGTGGTACCAACCGCCAAATCTAACTGAACATCCATAGAGGTAACGCATTCCATAGCGTAGCCCAAATGAAAAAGGAAATCTTTGTAGGGATTATATCATTCCGTAAGATATGAGGTTTTACGAAGTCGTTTCCTTCCTCATGGATCTCCTCATCTTGAACCTTGTAGCACAATTTAGCGGAGAACTCACCTGTAGCTAAGTGAAGCCAATGTCTGCGATCCGGGATGTTGGATATTATCTGTGCATTGCCAATATCATGTACCAATTGGACCACCTATGCAATCTCCTCATCTTTCATGTTCCTTTTGAGACCCAAATTACAAGATGAGTTTGTTGATGCCCCATGAATAACCTCATTTACAGTTGCATTCTTAGATGTACAGACTTTCCAAATTCTTGGATATTTATCACGTAATGGAATATTTGTGCACCAACTTTCTTTCCACCAACTAGTATTTTCTCCATTGTTTAAAGTGATACGAGAATTCTCTGGTTATAATAGGGAGAGAAGTCATAATACCTTTCCATAAGGTTGTGCCATGCGAGTGCGAAACAGATCCGGATACCAAGTTTCTTCATTTCCTCCATACTTTTGACGAATTAATTTCCTCCAAATATGTTTTTTCTCCGAGCCATATATCCATATCCGTTTCGCTAACAAAGCCCCGTTGGTAAGCTTTATTTTGCGTATCCCCAATCCCTCTTTCACTTTCGGGTCTACTAGACTTCTTCCATCCCACCCAATGAAAAGTTTTTTCTCCAGGTGTATCACCCCATAAAATGTCTCTACACAATTTCTCTATCTTCTTTGCTCTGCCGCGTGAATTGCGAATAAGGATAAAAAGTAAATAGGAATACTAGAGAGAGTGCTATTGATGAGAGTAAGCCTTCCTCCTCTAGACATGTATTTTTTCTTCCACGAAGCCAATCTCTTCTGAATCTTCTCGATCACCGGATCCCGTATTTGTTGCTGCCTAGTGTTTATGGGTAAAAATCGTTTCGGCCGATTTCGGTAAATCTCTAGGTGAGTGAGAACTGGTTCAAACCCTAAACAAACGTGCTTCACATGAGCACTTTATAGATTCGAGAGATCAATGCATGTCCGGCCTAAACCAAGAAATGGCCGTTCCAGACTTGCTTCTGGCCACAAAGTAGAGGAGAAGGGTTGATTTGGGGAGGGAAGCAAAGAAAGGTGTTGAGACCAGAGTAGTTCTGAGAGAGTAGCGTTCGACTTGTATCATAAAGTGAAAGCTTCGGGAGCTTGCAAGAGGTGGAAGCTTTTTGGGAGAGCTTGCAAAGTTGCCTTTCGAGAGTGTAGTATTTTTCTCCCCGACCGAGACTTGTTGTCGGTGGAAATAGGTAAGACCTAATTATACAAGTCGAGATTGAAACGTACCACTGGCCTCATGAAGGAAGAGAGTAAACGGTGAAATAATGGAGGAGGTGGTAACCGTATGGTGTTAATGAGTGAAAACGTTTTCACCATTATTTCCTCTTTTATTTGACCGCTTTATTCCTTTTCACGCTTTCTTAATGTGAGCGTAGTGTCACCGTAAGCTATGACCGCCAAACCAAAACCCCGAAAGCATCCCCGCTTGTGTTGATATCTCCCGTGTTGGTTGCACCTTGAGTGCAAGTGGCGCTGCTAGTGGCGCGTGTGGCATGTGCCAATGGCATGTGCGGGATGCCTTGGTGGTAGGTTGCACGGTTTGCAAGTTAGGCTACCAGCGTGTATGTTTGGCATGTGCCAATGGCATGTGCGGGATGCCTTGGTGGTAGGTTGCACGGTTTGCAAGTTAGGCTACCAGCGTGTATGTTTGGCATGTGCCAATGACATGCGTGGCCGTTAGGGCCGTGGCTTTGGTAGGAAAAGCTGCTAGCGAGCATGTTGGCATGTGCCAATGGCATGCGTGGTCATTAGGGCCGTGGCTTTGGTAGGAAAAGTCGCTAGCGAGCATGTTGGCATGTGCCAATGGCATGCGTGGCCGTTAGGGCCGTGGCTTTGGCAGGAAAAGCTGCTAGCGAGCATGTTGGCATGTGCCAATGGCATGCGTGGCCGTTAGGCCGTGGCTTTCGTAGGAAAAGCTTCTTGCGAGCATGTTGGCATGTGCCAATGGCATGCGTGGCCGTAGGGCCGTTGCTTTGGTAGGAAAAGCCGCAGCGAGCATGTTGGCATGTGCCAATGGCATGCGTGGCCGTTAGGGCCGTTGCTTTGGTAGGAAAAGTCGCTAGCGAGCATGTTGGCATGTGCCAATGGCATGCGTGGCCGTTAGGGACATTGCTTTGGTAGGAAAAGTCGCTAGCGAGCATGTTGGCATGTGCCAATGGCATGCATGGCCGTTAGGGCCGTTGCTTTGGTAGGAAAAGTCGCTAGCGAGCATGTTGGCATGTGCCAATGGCATGCGTGACCGTTAGGGCCGTTGCTTTGGTAGGAAAAGTCGCTAGCGAGCATGTTGGCATGTGCCAATGGCATGCGTGGCTGTTAGGGCCGTTGTTTTGATAGGAAAAGCTCGCTAGCGAGCATGTTGGCATGTGCCAATGGCATGCGTGGCCATGGTGCGCAGTATGCGGCTTGGTTTGGTGTTGTTGCCATGGTGCGCAGTATGCGGCTTGGTTTGGCATTGTTGCCATGGTGCGCAGAGTGTGGCTTGGTTTGGCATGGTTGCCATGGTGCGCAGAGTGCGGCTTGGTTTGGCATGGTTGCCATGGTGCGCAGAGTGCGGCTTGTTTTGGCATGGTTGCCATGGTGCGCGAGTGCGGCTTGGTTTTTGGAATTAGGGTTCTCGTGTCGAAAACTCCTAACTGGTATTTTGAAAAAATACCCCTATTAATTATTTACACCGGGTTAAATGCTCTTAGTTAATGTGTTGCGGGTAACACTAGGTCATGGGGTTTTTCGATTTTACCCCTTGTTAAAAAACCACCATCAACATTAAGTCCCCGCTTAGCTCGTAACAGGGGCTTTGTTGCGAGGTAAGCATAAGATGGTGACAAACTATCAACAGCAAACCGTAAAGAGAATTGAGGAGGCTTGTCTGACCTTTATAGATAGGATTTGGAATCCTTGCCTCTGGTAGTTTTGCACAAATTGGGAGGCGGGCACAATTGGTGGGGCCGGTGCAACTCGGGCGACGTTGGGAAGTCGGCGTGAGTTGGGAAACCGAAAGGTGCTAGCTGGCGGGACCGGGCGAATGTGGAGTCGTGCGTGCTTGCAAAGCGTGACTTGGGCGGTCATAGGGAAGTCGGTGCACCAGGCGGGGCGGTGCAGCTTGGGCGACGTTGGGAAGTTGGCGTGAGTTGGGAAACTAAAGCGTGCTAGCCGGGTGGGACCGGCGCGACATGGAAGCTGTGCGTGCTTGCAGGCGTGACTTGGGCGGTCGTGGGGAAGTTAGCGTGAGTTGGGAAACTGAAGCGTGCTAGCTGGTGGGACCGGCGCGACGTGGAAGTTGTTCGTGCTTGCAGGCGTGACTTGGGTGGTCGTGGGAAGTCGGGCACCCTTGTGGGCCCGTTCCTTACACGCACGATCTTTGACAAAGGGAAGTCCTTCCTATTTCCGTAAACTTCACACCCATATATATAAAAAATCCCTTGCACTTTGTTCTCATCTTTTTATACTAGCGGCAAAGAGAAACCGGCTTCGTGTATGTCTTCCAAGATTTTTCTTTTCCCTTTTCACGTAGGTGTAAACCCTAAGAGTAGGCGCTTTCACAATCCTTGCACATGATTTCTTGGCGTGCCTCTTGTAGAAAATATTGTATGTATGCAACCAAGGGAAATATTGCATATATTATTCGAACCCGTAGGAAATATTGCATATATGAATTTTCGGTCCTGAAAGAAGTATTTGAATCAAGAAAATACTCGCGTGTGTATTTTGAACCCGTAGAGAATGCTCCGTATATAATTTTGAACCCGAAGAACGATACTGTAAGCGTATTTGAGCCCGTATGAAATACTGCATGTGTATTTTGAACCCGTAAAGAATGCCTCGTATATAATTCTGAACCCGAAGAACGATATTGTAGGCGTATTTGAGCCCGTATGAAATACTGCATGTATATTTTGAACCCGTAGAGAGCACCGTATGAATCCCGAAGAAGAATACTGTGTATAGGCTTCATATGACTTCGAACCCGCAGAAAATATTGTATATATGATTTTTCGGTTCCTGAAAGAAATACCGCGCGTGCAGTTTTGAACCAGTAGAAAAATGCTCCATATATAATTTTGAACCTGAAGAAGGATACTGTAGACACACTTGAACCTGTATAAAATACCGCGTATATAGTCTTGAACCCGAATAAAATACTGCGTACATAGTCTTGAACCCGAATAAAATACTGCGTATATAGTCTTGAACCCAAATACTGCGTATATAGTCTTGAACCCGAATAAAATACTGCGTATATGGTCTTGAACCCGAATAAAATACTGCATATATAGTCTTGAGCCCGGAAAGAATACGCCATCCTCTTTTTTTTTTTGTTGGGTGCGACTATATGTCAGGGAGATAACTTCGTCTTTCTCTGTTTGTTTTGCGCAGATATCTTATTACCAAATTATTATAAAGGAATCTAATAAGATGTTACCTGAATCAAATCTCACTTCGTCAAAGGATGCTCATAATTCCAAACCGAACACAGATGATGAATTCTTCGCTAGAGCCCTCGCCCCTATCGGAAGAATCACCTGTGTTTCGTGCCAATTTTGTTAACCGGTGGTGAAGATGAAAAGAAGACACGTTTGGTTCGCCCAGAGAGCACCATACGGTTCTGTCTTCATAAAGGGGTATATTCTTCTTCCAACATTGATTTCAGGATGTTTCAAAGCCCATTGCGTTCTTTTGATAGATGGGTTGAGTTCATGGTGAGCAAGGAGCACATAAATACCAACTTGACTCGAGCGCAGGTCGTTGATGTCTGTCAGGGCTTCAAGAAATCTCCGTATTAGGAAGGATATCCTGTGCTTGGTTGCTTTCATCTCCAGATGGTGTTCGACACCCATACAATCATATGTAGATGGGGTGAGATAACTTTCTCTTTGGAGAGTGTGGCTCTCTTTGTCGAATCTTTCGGAATCGGGAATCTTAAAATCCAACTATCCGAAAGTGAGGTGAAGATGCGGGATGACCTTGCCGCTAAGTTGGGGAATTTGCTCGGAAAGACTCCATTGCGAAGTCGAAGGACTCTCCGTCCGGAAAGAGGATGAAAGGTGCCCTTACGGTTGGTGGATATCTCAATGGTTTCGGACGAGTTGGAGCCTAAACAGAAAGCAAATGATCTTAATGTCGCAAAGCATTTTTGGCTCTCTTGTCTAGAGACATTTTTGATGACGGTTCTGGCAAGAAAGGAATAAGACCAGAGTTGCTAGCGATTGCTGTGAAGTTGGCAAAGGGTGAAGTCCTTCCCATTGGCAAGCTGTTCCTTGGTTCCCTGTATGTGCATCTAGATCACCTAGTTGCGAACATGCAAGTTTCGAATGTTTTCATGAAAGTGGATTCATATGTGCACGTTGCTTTCCGCAAGTCCTGCTATGGGAGCACTTTGAGAAGTATGCTTCGAAACCGTTGCCTTCGCTTCCCGCGAGTTGGGGAGGCTCCCGAATTCTTCGATGGGTGAACAGGCGTCCAAGAGTTGGCATGAGCTTGGTTAGTCTTCTCGATAAGCCGCATGAAATTAATTTTCGCCCATGCCGGTCCATAGGTCAGTGACTCAAATTGACACCTTTGCTTCCGCTCCGATCATGTCTTTGTCTTCTCGATGGCGATTTGAGCGTTGGTGAAAACTTGTTTATTCAAAGCCGCATGTCCGGTTATATGCCGTCTTTCTTCATGGGGTCTTTCCGTATAGCCGCTACAATATTGACCGTGCTGCTCGTCACATGGGTTTCGATCAAGGGGTGCCTCTTGTTTACCAGCCGGTGATCCCCAAGGATTCATTACGTGTCGCCCTTAACGCCAGTGCCCTTGAGCCGGGTATCCGCCTTCCCTTCTTTCAAACGGGCAGAGTAACTTCGACGACCTTCGGCTATAATGAGTTCTGGTGCGACGAGTTTATTATGATCCGAGATTTTGTGAATAACGTGGTGGAGAACGTTCGTTGTAAACCTTCCCAAAGAGTTTTGAAGAAGTACCCAATGTTGAGAGATCCCAAGCGAAAATTGCTTAAGAACTCCTGAAAGTCCCTGTGCCAAGGAACTAGAACGAAGAATCGTGCCATGCGGGTTCCGGTTGTTTCAAAAGATTCTCCCGTTGGCTCTTGTGTCTTTCAGTTCTTCCAATAACCAGGTATGTGTCGCCTCTTCATCGGTTTATCTCAAAACACGTGAATTTTGGTGAAAACATGTGTCTTGTTTCCTTCAGGGCTTCTGAAGAGTTAATTCTTTCGCGCTCCTTGCACGTTGCCGGGAGACGGCAATTTCTTCAAAGAATTCCAAAGAAGATCGAGCCTTCTCATAGCGATGATGAGTCGAGAAAGAAGAAGGTTCGACAAGTGAGAGTGATTCCTCCTAAAGACGGTTCTTCTTTCTCGAAGTGGTTCGGTGAGTTTCGCGCTTCTCTTCTTTCCTCTTCGCTTTCCTCTTTTGGAAAAATATCTAACTCAAGTTCAACAGGAGGAATCTGGTTGGAGGATGATCCCCTGGGGTAGAGCCGCACAAAAACTTGCCTTTGGTGACCGCCGCTGGTGACTTGAGATGGGAGCTAGCCGATTGCGGCACGATGTGGCTCAAATGGTGGATGATTCTCTGATGATTGTTGCCGTAGATATGGAAGAAGACCCTTTGCGAGTCGTGCGGCCCGTCGCGTGCGCCACTTTTGATCCCCCATACTTGGTTCCTTATCCGAGGTCATGTGTTGGTTGGCGGCTTCAGCGTGTCGGCTAAATATGAGGCGTTGTATACCAAAATCCTGGGAGAAGTACGGACATATGGCCACAACCAAGAAGGTCACTAGCCGATTTGCGCTAGTTAAGCGTGTGGAGGAGGCTTTATCTTCCATCGAGGATATGCGCGAGGTGACTGGTCACACTGTTTCTGAAGACGTTATTGCCAACTGGGAGCACCATCGCGACGTGTGTGTGGCAAAGGAGTTCAACACTTCGTGGTTTGTCGAAGGCCTTGCTGAGATCCAAAAGTTGAAAGATGCAGCAATCGAAAGCCTTTCCACCGAGGAAATTGCACGACAGGAGGTAGAACTCGAAAAGCTTTCCAAGATGTTGGCTATGAAGAGAGCAGCTCTTGAAGATGCAAAGTTGACTTTCTCCAAGAAGAACAGCTGTTGGATGATTTTCCTTGAATGTTTCTCTGTTAAACTTTCATTTAGGTTCTTTTTCTCTTTTTTTTTTTTTTTTTGAAAGACATACCGGATGTCTGTTTCAAAGTTTGGCCAGTTTTGGTAGACAGCTGGTAGCTTTTGAGGGTATTGGGTTATTTCTGGGATGAATGGTTTTGATAACATGACTCTGATTATGTTTTGGGAAAGAAATACTGTTTTTATGAAAGTGTGTGCTAGCGATAGGCACAAGAGTATGACGGTTTTATTAAGAACCTAAAACAGATCGTTTATCTTGCCCAATCTAAATTTACTCACTTGCAAACACGCCTCTCTCCAAGTAAAAGGCGGCTTTGCTGGTAGCGTCGCCAGTTAGTCCCCAATTGCTGATAGCGTCTTCGGCGAGTCCCCATCGCTGGTAGCATCTTCAACGAGTCCCCAGTTTTCAGGCGTAGTTTTACAACTGGTAACCGGGTCGTCTGGCAGTTGAGTCGGATTGAGTCGCCTTCCCCTACCATTTTGACATCCGGGGTCGAAGAACGAGATCGACCGTCCGACATTGTAGCCGATAGATCAATCCTCCCACCGTGGTCGCCAATTGTTTATGGGTAAAAATCGTTTCACCGATTTCGGTAAATTCGGTAGGTGAGTGAGAAACTGTTCAAACCTTAAACAAATGTGCTGCACGTGAGCACTTTATAGATTCGAGAGATCAATCTGTACAAGTCCTGCCTAAACCAAGAAATAGCCGTTCCAGACTTGCTTCGGTCACAAAGTGGAGAAGAAGGGTTGATTTGGGGAGGGAAGCAAAGAAAGGTGTTGAGACCAGGTAGTTCGAGAGAGTAGCGTCTCGACTTGTATCGAAAGTGAAAGCTTCTGAGCTTGCAAGAGGTGGAAGCTTTTTGGTAGAGCTTGCAAAGTTGCCTTTCTCGAAAGTGTAGTATTTTTCTCCCGACCGAGACTTGTTGTCTCCTGGTGGAAATAGGTAAGACCTATTTATACAAGTCGAGATTGAAACGTACTCTGGCCTCATGAAGGAAGAGAGTAAAGGGTGAAATAATGGGAGGAGGTGGTAACCGTATGGTGTTAATGAGTGAAAACGTTTTCACCATTATTTCCTCTTTTATTTGACCGCTTTATTCCTTTTCACGCTTTCTTAAAGTGAGTGTAGTGTACACTGCAAGCTGTGACCACCAAACCAAAACCCTGGAAAGCATCCCCCGGTTTGTGTTGATATCTCGAGTGTTGGTTGCACCTTGAGTGCAAGTGGCGCTGCTAGTGGCGCGTGTGGCATGTGCCAATGGCATGTGCGGGATGCCTTGGTGGTAGGTTGTACGGTTTGCAAGTTAGGCTACCAGCGTGTATGTTTGGCATGTGCCAATGACATGCATGGCCGTTAGGGCCGTGGCTTTGGTAGGAAAAGCTGCTAGCGATCATGTTGGCATGTGCCAATGGCATGCG
The DNA here is from genome assembly GCA_023531295.1 of Papaver armeniacum. NCBI lineage: Eukaryota > Viridiplantae > Streptophyta > Magnoliopsida > Ranunculales > Papaveraceae > Papaver > Papaver armeniacum. The sequence continues at coordinate 27,226 of JAJJWW010000970.1, read as the reverse complement.
TGGCCGTTAGGGCCGTGGCTTTGGTAGGAAAAGCTGCTAGCGAGCATGTTGGCATGTGCCAATGGCATGCGTGGCCGTTAGGGCCGTGGCTTTGGTAGGAAAAGTCGCTTAGCGAGCATGTTGGCATGTGCCAATGGCATGCGTGGCCGTTAGGCCGTGGATTTGGTAGGAAAAGCTTCTAGCGAGCATGTTGGCATGTGCCAATGGCATGCGTGGCCGTTGGGGCCGTTGCTTTGGTGGAAAAGTCGCTAGCGAGCATGTTGGCATGTGCCAATGGCATGCGTGGCCGTTAGGGCCGTTGCTTTGGTAGGAAAAGCTTCTAGCGAGCATGTTGGCATGTGCCAATGGCATGCGTGGCCGTTAGGGACATTGCTTTGGTAGGAAAAGCTGCTAGAGAGCATGTTGGCATGTGCCAATGGCATGCATGGCCGTTAGGGCCGTTGCTTTGGTAGGAAAAGCTGCTAGCGAGCATGTTGGCATGTGCCAATGGCATGCATGGCCGTTAGGGCCGTTGCTTTGGTAGGAAAAGCTGCTAGCGAGCATGTTGGCATGTGCCAATGGCATGCGTGGCCGTTAGGGCCGTTGCTTTGGTAGGAAAATCATGCTAGCGAGCATGTTGGCATGTGCCAATGGCATGCGTGGCCGTTAGGGCCGTTGCTTTGGTAGGAAAAGCTGCTAGCGAGCATGTTGGCATGTGCCAATGGCATGCGTGGCCGTTAGGGCCGTTGCTTTGGTAGGAAAAGCTGCTAGCGAGCATGTTGGCATGTGCCAATGGCATGCGTGGCCGTTAGGGCCGTTGCTTTGGTAGGAAAAGCTGCTAGCGAGCATGTTGGCATGTGCCAAAGGCATGCGTGGCCGTTAAATTCGTTGCTTTGGTAGGAAAAGCTGCTTAGCGAGCATGTTGGCATGTGCCAATGGCATGCGTGGCCGACTTGGCCTAGGTTGCGTGGTTTGTAAGCCTGGGAGCTATATTTGGCATGCGCCAATGGCGTAGCGTGCTTGGAAATATGGCTTGTGGTACGTGTTGGTTTTTGGCGTTGTTGCCCTGGTGCGCAGTATGCGGCTTGGTTTGGCGGTGTTGCCATGGTACGCAGTGTGCGGCTTGGTTTGGCATTGTTGCCATGGTGCGCGGTGTGCGGCTTGGTTTGGCATGGTTGCCATGGTGCGCAGAGTGCGGCCTGGTTTGGCATGTTTGCCATGGTGCGCAGGGTGCGGCTTGGTTTGGCATGGTTGCCATGGTGCGCAGAGTGCGGCTTGGTTTGGCATGGTTGCCATGGTGCGCAGAGTGCGGCTTGTTTTGGCATGGTTGCCATGGTGCGCATGTGCGGCTTGGTTTGGCATGGTTGCCATGGTGCGCAGTGCGGCTTGGTTTGGCATGGTTGCCATGGTGCACGAGTGCGGCTTTGGTTTGGCATGGTTGCCATGGTGCGTAGAGTGCATCTTGTTTTGGCATGGTTGCTATTACAGTGCTGCAAGTGACGCAAGATGATTGCGTTGTCACAGAGTTGCAGGCCAAGTCGAGTTCGCCGTAATGGTGCAATCGCGAAGCTATAATAGCGCAACGCAAGCCATAATAGCCAGATATTCAATAGACCGGCAAGTGTCAAGAATGGCATAAACCCACAGGCCAATGTAATGCAAGTGCAGCATTACATTGTAAACACATTTGCTAAGTGATGAAGCTTATTGGCCGACACAATGAAGCTTCACCGATGGTTTGGCAAGACATGACCAAAGTGACAGATGCAACATGCGATGTTGGCATCGATGCATATCCATGGAATTGAGTTGGCCCAAGCTCAAGGAGGATGCAAGAGTGATGAATAGACTAAGAGTTAGTCTCATGTTTGAGAGAGTTAGGCATTCACCAAGAGGGTGAATGGCCTGTTTTTGGTCCATGTGATGGACGAGTTTTGTAATCTTCCTTTAGTGCAATAAAATGGGTTTGTTGCGGTATCCTTTGTGTTGATTGTGTTTCTGATTTGTGTGAGAATTTTCAAGTACATGGCAGAACCTCTTATGCTTATGGGGGCATGAAGAGTTAGAGAGAAACAAGAAAAGACTTCCGTTGTGCAAAGCCTTATGAGTGAAGGCAGATCATGTACTTTGATGCAAGTATGCAAGGCCGAATGATTTTGGGTGATGTTGAGTCACCAACCACAATCATTGCCGGCCATGTCCCATGAAAATTTTAGGCGATTAAATGGGGGTGGATAGTTGCCATGGTGCGAAGGGGTGCGGTTTGGTTTGTCATGGTTGCCATGGTGCGCAGAGTGCGGCTTGGTTTGGCATGGTTGCCATGGTGCGCAGAGTGCGGCTTGTTTTGGCATGGTTGCCATGGTGCGCAGAGTGCGGCTTGGTTTTTGGAATTAGGGTTCTGTGTCGAAACCCTAATCTGGGTATTTTGAAAAAATACCCCTATTAATTATTTACACTGGTTAAATGCTCTTAGTTAATGTGTTGCGGGTAACACTAGGTCATGGGGTTTTTCGATTTTACCCTTGTTAAAAAACCACCATCAACATTAAGTCCCCCGCTAGCTCGAACAGGGGCTTTGTTGCGAGGTAAGCATAAGATGGTTACAAACTATCAACAGCAAACCGTAAAGAGAATTGAGGAGGCTTGTCTGACCTTTATAGATAGGATTTGGAATCCTTGCCTCGGGTAGTTTTGCACAAATTGGGAGGCGGCACACCAGGGGCCACCAAGCAACTCGGGCGACGTTGGGAGGCGGGCGTGAGTTGGGAAACTGAGCGTGCTAGCTGGTGGGACCGGCGCAATGTGGAGCTGTGCGTGCTTGCAGGCGTGACTTGGGCGGTCATAGGGAAGTCGGTGCAATTGGTGGGGCCGGTGCAGCTTGGGCGACGTTGGGAAGTTGGCGTGAGTTGGGAAACTGAAGCGTGCTAGCTGGTGGGACCGGCGCGACGTGGAGCTGTGCGTGCTTGCAGGCGTGACTTGGGCGGTCGTAGGGAAGTTGGCGTGAGTTGGGAAACTGAAGCGTGCTAGCTGGTGGGACCGGCGCGACGTGGAAGCTGTGCGTGCTTGCAGGCGTGACTTGGGCGGTCGTAGGGAAGTCGGGCACCCTTGTGGGCCCGTTCCTTACACGCACGATCTTTGACAAAGGGAAGTCCTTCCCTATTTCAGAAACTTCACACCCATATATATAAAATCCCTTGCACTTTGTTCTTTCATCTTTTTATACTAGCGGCAAAGAGAAACCGGCTTCCAGGTATGTCTTCCAGTACTTTTATTTTCCCTTTTCACGTAGGTGTAAACCCTAAAAGTAGGCGCTTTCACAATCCTTGCACATGATTTCTTGGCGTGCCTCTTGTAGAAAATATTGTATGTATGCAACCAAGGGAAATATTGCATATATTATTCGAACCCGTAGGAAATATTGCATATATGAATTTTCGGTCCTGAAAGAAGTATTTGAATCTTGAAGAAAATACTGCGTGTGTATTTTGAACCCGTAGAGAATACTCCGTATATAATTCTGAACCCGAAGAACGATACTGTAAGCGTATTTGAGCCCGTATGAAATACTGCATGTGTATTTTGTACCCGTAAAGAATGCCTCGTATATAATTATGAACCCGAAGAACGATACTGTAGGCGTATTTGAGCCCGTATGAAATACTACATGTATATTTTGAACCCGTAGAGAGCACTGTATGAATCCCGAAGAAGAATACTGTGTATAGGCTTCATATGACTTCGAACCCGCAGAAAATATTGTATATATGATTTTTCGGTTCCTGAAAGAAATACCGCGTGTGCGCTTTTGAACCGCAGAAAAATGCACCATATATAATTTTGAACCCGAAGAAGGATACTGTAGACACACTTGAACCTGTATAAAATATCACAGATATAGTCTCGAACCCGAAGAAAATATCACAGTATATAGTGTAACACCCCGAGTTCGGACCAGGGTCAAACCCATATGGAGATCCGAACTCGAAGCGTTACTGGCCTGGAAAGAGACTTATGCATACATATTTTTTCTAATTTACTTTTGCACAAAACATTGTTGAAACTTTATATAACATAAACTTAAGCATATAAATCCGCTTATTATCTTAATAACGATTTTAACCAAACATATTATTTCAAATTACATTTCAAGCAATACAATTAAGTAATTCAATCACTAAGCTACTCATTCCTAGCTTTCGCTGCACCACTCTGATAAATCTGCAAGGATGTCAATTGGGGTGAGATGACAGCTCAATAGAATGCATTCCCAATTCTCTAAAGATGCTCAAACATAATCATTTTATCAAGCAAAAACATATAACAAGAACGCACTTCAACGAATCAATGATATATTCAAGAATCACAATACCTCAATATTTTCGATAACTTATCCAATCTAGAATTCAGTCTATGGGTTCACAACATTAATGTTATTATCAACAAATCATCCATTTAAGATCAACTCAACAATTCACATCAACAATATTGTTTTTCAACAAATACTTCAATTCGTATTTCAATACTTGAGTTCATAAACCTAATAAGGTTTCCAAAAAATCATTCAATAGAGATTTCAACACACAATTCACAATATAATATTGTCATCACAGTAAAGTAACCATGAGGTCATATTAATATCAACAATACTTTCGACAAATCTACCAATTTAGGTTTTAACAATTGAGTTCACGGTACGAATGTCCTTGGTTCGTACACCCACCTATCGCTTTTATCGACACGGACAGCCTCCATCGATGGTCAGGAACAAAAGTTCCTATGGGGATCATACCCATTTGCTCTCGGGGATCATTACCCGTTTCATTCACAGTACGAAAACCTTGGTTCGTACACCACCTATCGTTTATCGGCACGGACAGCCGCCATCGATGATCGAAACACAAGTTCCCATGGGGATCATTACCCATTTAGCTCTCAGGATCATTACCCGCCATTAACATGAAACATGTTTCATATAATGGTAAAACATGAACTCATTTACTTTTATAAATCATTTTCACAAACAACACAAGCAACCATGGCTTAACAACATGAATTTCATTCAAGCATTTAATCAAACACACTAACTGCAACCACATTACATTATATGTTTCATGGTGATAACTTTATCTGATCATCCTCAAATTTTACAGGAACATTTCTTACAAATTATTATACAACATATCCAAAATTCACACCAAACCAACGGTTCAAACAAAAGATGTTGAATTTATAATGACAACATAAAAACTGGGCAGATTACATGTTGTTACCAAACAATTCATGATAAATTCATAACAATCTAAAATTGACCCAATCCAAAGCACAATGAAAGATAAGATGTTTATATACAACTTTTATTAAGACCTCAAATCCTTTTAATACCATTAAGACTTCTTAAGAACATCAAAATCACAGCAAGGCAAAACTGTCCAGAAATTCAGAAATTATCACCCAATTTCAAACAAACATTCAACGGTGAATTTACATTGGAAAATTCTCAAATTTTAACAAGAGATACTCAATCATGTTTAATATCAATTAGAGAAGCCTGATCATCAAAAAGAGGCACATATTTATTCGAATAAATCACTGAATCATTACAATACAAAATCATATAAAGTAAACACCAAAGGAAAACACCTAAAGAGAAAGGGTTTCACATTCTACCTCAATTCCATTGATTCTCCACTGATTTTCCTAGCTCCAAATCAGCTTCATCTCCATAGATTTCTCCTCTAGCTTGGTTTCTAAACTTTTAGGTATAAAAGACCTTAATAATATTTGTCTTTTCATTTTTCTCTCATTTTTATTTAATTATTAAAACTAATAAGGTGACTCTATTTCCACCTAGCTTTCCTAGTTTCAATCAACCCACCTAGACTAAGGCTAAGGAACAACAACCTAAGCCACAAGGTTAACTAATCCGGGTATAACCCGACCCGAAACGGTAACTAAAAATACAGGGTATTACATATAGTCTTGAACCCGAATAAAATACTGCGTACATAGTCTTGAACCCGAATAAAATACTGCGTATATAGTCTTGAACCCGAATACTGCGTATATAGTCTTGAACCCGAATAAAATACTGCGTATATGGTCTTGAACCCGAATAAAATACTGCGTATATAGTCTTGAGCCCGGAAAGAATACGCCCTCCTCTTTTTTTTTTTTTTTGTTGGGTGCGACTATATGTCAGGGAGATAACTTCGTCTTTCTCTGTTTGTTTTGCGCAGATATCTTATTACCAAATTATTATAAAGGAATCTAATAAGATGTTACCCGAATCAAATCTCACTTCGTCAAAGGATGCTCATAATTCCAAACCGAACACGTATGATGAATTCTTTCGCTAGAGCCCTCGCCCGCTGGAAGAATCACCCAGTTTTAATTTCGTGTCAATTTTGTTAACCGGTGGTGAAGATGAAAAGAAGACACGTTCGGTTTCGCCTGGAGAGCACCATACGGTTCTGTCTTCATAAAGGGGTATATTCTTCTTCCAACATTGATTTCAGGTTGTGTCAAAGCCCATTGCGTTCTTTTTGATAGATGGGTTGAGTTCATGGTGAGCAACGAGCACATAAATACCAACTTGACTCGAGCGCAGTCGTTGATGTCAGTCGTGGCTTCAGAAATCTCCGTACATGAAGGATATCCTGGCTTGGTTGCTTTCATCTCCAGATGGTGTTCGAGACACCCATACAATCATATGTAGATGGGGTGAGATAACTTTCTCTTTGGAGAGTGTGGCTCTCTTGCCAATCTTCCCAGAATCGGGAATCTTAAAATCCAACTATCTGAAAGTGAGGTGAAGATGCGGGATGACCTTGCCGCTAAGTTGGGGGAATTTGCTCGGAAAGACTCCATTGCGAAGTCGAAGGACTCTGTCCGGAAAGAGGATGAAAGGTGCCCTTACAGTTGGTGGATATCTCAATGGTTTCCGGACGAGTTGGAGCCTGAACAGAAAAGCAGTGATCTTCATGTCGCAAAGATTTTTGGCTCTCTGGTTGTCTAGAGACATTTTTGATGATTTCTGGCAAGAAAGGAATAAGACCAGAGTTGCTAGCGATTGTCGTGAAGTTGGCAAAAGGTGAAGTCCTTCCCATTGGCAAGTCAGTTCCTTGGTTCCCCGTGATGCATCCGGATCACCTAGTTGCGAACATGCAAGTTTCGAATGGTTTCATGAAAGTGGATTCATATGTGCACGTTGCTTTTCTGCAAGTCTGGCTATGGGAGCACTTTGAGAAGTATGCTCCGAAACCGTTGCCTTCGCTTCCCGCGAGTTGGGGAGGCTCCCGAATTCTTCGATGGGTGAACAGGCGTCCAAGAGTTGGCATGAGCTTGGTTAGTCTTCTCTATAAGCCGCATGAAATTAATTTTCGCCCATGCATGGAAACCGGTCCATAGGTCGGTGACTCAAATTGACACCTTTGCTTCGCTCCGATCATGTCTTTGTCTTCTGATGGCGATTTGAGCGTCGGTGAAAACTTGTTTATTCAAAGCTGCACGTCCGGTTATATGCCGTCTTTCTTCATGGGGTCTTTCCGGATAGCTGCTTACAATATTAACCGTGCTGCTCGTCACATGGGTTTCGATCAATGGGTGCCTCTTTTTTACCAAATTTATGATCCCCAAGAATTCATTACGTGTCGCCCTTAACGCCAGTGCCCTTGAGCCGGGTATCCGCCTTCCCTTCTTTCAAACGGGCAGAGTAACTTCGACGACCTTCGGCTATAATGAGTTCTGGTGCGACGAGTTTATTATGATCCGAGATTTTGTGAATAACGTGGTGGAGAACGTTCGTTGTAAACCTTCCCCAGCAGTTTTGAAGAAGTACCCAATGTTGAGAGATCCCAAGCGAAAATTGCTTAGCAACTCGGAAAGTCCCCAGGCCAAGGAACGGAGAACGAAGAATCGTGCTGGCGGGTTCCGGACGGTTTCAAAATATCCTCCCGCGGCTCTTGTGTCTTTCAGTTCTTCCAATAACCAGGTATGTGTCGCCTCTTCATCGGTTTATCTCAAAACACGTGAATTTTGGCTGAAAACATGTGTCTTGTTTCCTTCAGGGCTTCGGCAGTGTTAATGCTTTCGCTGCCCTTGCACGTTGCCAGGAGACGGCAATTTCTTCAAAGAATTCCAAAGAAGACGAGCCTTCTCATAGCGATGATGAGTCGAGAAAGAAGAAGGTTCGACAAGTGAGAGTGATTCCTCCCAAAGACTGGTTCTGTTTCGGGAAGTGGTTCGGTGAGTTTCGCGCTTCTCTTCTTTCCTCTTCTGTTTCCTCTTTTGGAAAAATATCTAACTCAAGTTCGCAGGAGGAATCCGGTTCGGAGGATGATCCTGGGGTAGAGCCGCACGAAAACTTGCCTTTGGTGACCGCCGTTGGTGACTTGGAGATGGGAGCTAGCCGATTGCCGGGCACAGATGTGGCTCAAATGGTGGATGATTCTCGGATGATTGTTGCCGTAGATATGGAAGAAGACCCTTTGCGAGTCGTGCGGCCCGTTGCAGGCGCCACTTTTGATCCCCCATACTTGGTTCCTTATCCAGGTCATGTGTTGGTTGGCGGCTTCAGCGTGTCGGGCAATATGAGGCGTTGTATACCAAAATCTGGGAGAAGTACGGACATATGGCCACAACCAAGAAGGTCACTAGCCGATTTGCGCTAGTTAAGCGTGTGGAGGAGGCTTTATCTTCCATCGAGGATATGCGCGAGGTGACTGGTCACACTGTTTCTGAAGACGTTATTGCCAACTGGGAGCACCATCGCGACGTGTGTGTGGCAAAGGAGTTCAACACTTCGTGGTTTGTCGAAGGCCTTGTTGAGATCCAAAAGTTGAAAGATGCAGCAATCGAAAGCCTTTCCACCGAGGAAATTGCACGACAGGAGGTAGAACTCGAAAAGCTTTCCAAGATGTTAGCTATGAAGAGAGCAGCTCTTGAAGATGCAAAGTTGACTTTCTCCAAGAAGAAGGACCTCCCATTGGATGATTTTCCTTGAATGTTTCTCGGTTAAACTTTCATTTAGGTTCTTTTTCTCTCTCTTTTTTTTTTTTTTTTGAAAGACATACCGGATGTCTGTTTCAAAGTTTGGCCAGTTTTGGTAGACAGCTGGTAGCTTTTGAGGGTATTGGGTTATTTCTGGGATGAATGGTTTTGATAACATGACTCTGATTATGTTTTGGGAAAGAAATACGCTTTTTTATGAAAGTGTGTGCTAAGCGATAGGCACAAGAGTATGACGGTTTTATTAAGAACCTAAAACAGATCGTTTATCTTGCCCAATCTAAATTTACTCCCTTGCAAACACGCCTCTCTCCAAGTAAAAGGCGGCTTTGTTTGGTAGCGTCGCTGATTAGTCCCCAATTGCCGATAGCGTCTTCTACGAGTCCCCATCGCTGGTAGCATCTTCAACGAGTCCCCAATTTTCAGGCGTAGTTTTACAACTGGTAACCGGTCGTCTGGCAGTTGAGTCGGATTGAGTCGCCTTCCCTACCATTTTGACATCCGGGTCGAAGAACGAGATCGATGCGACATTGTAGCCGATAGATCAATCCTCCCACCGTGGTCGCCAATTGTTTATGGGTAAAAATCGTTTGACCCGATTTCGGTAAATTCGGTAGGTGAGTGAGAAACTTGGTTCAAACCCTAAACAAATGTGTTGCACGTGAGCACTTTATAGATTCGAGAGATCAATCGTACAAGTCGTGGCCGTTAGGGCCGTTGCTTTGGTAGGAAAAGCCGCTAGCGAGCATGTTGGCATGTGCCAATGGCATGCGTGGCCGTTAGGGCCGTTGCTTTGGTAGGAAAAGTCGCTAGCGAGCATGTTGGCATGTGCCAATGGCATGCGTGGCCGTTAGGGCCGTTGCTTTGGTAGGAAAAGCTGCTAGCGAGCATGTTGGCATGTGCCAATGGCATGCGTGGCCGTTAGGGTCGTTGCTTTGGTAGGAAAAGCTGCTAGCGAGCATGTTGGCATGTGCCAATGGCATGCGTGGTTTGTAAGCCTAGGGTGCTATATTTGGCATGCGCCAATGGCGTAGCGGCTTGGAAATATGGCTTGTGGTACGTGTTGGTTTTTGGCGTTGTTGCCCTGGTGCGCAGAGATATGCGGCTTGGTTTGGCGTTGTTGCCATGGTACGCAGCTAGTGTGCGGCTTGGTTTGGCATTGTTGCCATGGTGCGCAGGGTGCGTCTTGGTTTGGCATGGTTGCCATGGTGCGCAGAGTGCGCTTGGTTTGGCATGGTTGCCATGGTGCGCAGAGTGCGCCTTGTTTTGGCATGGTTGCCATGGTGCGCAGTGTGTAGGCTTGGTTTGGCATGGTTGCCATGGTGCGCGGCAGTGCGGCTTGGTTTGGCATGGTTGCCATGGTGCGCAGAGTGCGGCTTGGTTTGGCATGGTTGCCATGGTGCGTAGAGTGCATCTTGTTTTGGCATGGTTGCCATGGTGCGCAGGGTGCGGTTTGGTTTGGCATGGTTGCCATGGGCGCCGCAGAGTGCGGCTTAGTTTGGCATGGTTGCCATGGTGCGCAGAGTGCGGCTTGTTTTGGCATGGTTGCCATGGTGCGCAGAGTGCGGCTTGGTTTTGGAATTAGGGTTCTGTGTCGAAAACCCTAATCTGGTATTTTGAAAAAATACCCCTATTAATTATTTACACCTGGGTTAAATGCTCTTAGTTAATGTGTTGCGGGTAACACTAGGTCATGGGGTTTTTCGATTTTACCCCTTGTTAAAAAACCACCATCAAGACCTAGCCTTGGCCCCTAAAGGTAATCTAGGACTCTTGCTGCCGAGAACCCAATTCCATATCAACAGCCTCCTTACTGATCACCATAAGACTACTCTTAGCCAAATTAACCTTCATCCAAGAACCGCCTCAAAACACATAAGTATAACCTTGAGATTTTCCACTTCTTCGATCTTAGCATCCACCATCGTTAGTGTATCGTCTGCGAACTGCAAATGGGTGATACTCTCACTTTCTTCACTTACTTTGAATCCCGTGATGAGTCCCATTTCTTTGGCTTTATCCAACATTTTCGACAAAGACCTCCGCAATTAATGTAAACAAAAAGGGTGACAGGGGATCACCACAGCGAATCTCTCGCGAGCTTTTGAATTTCTCAGTAGACTTCCCATTGATTAAACCGAGAAATGTGTAGTTTTTAAGCAACCTTGAATCCACCTTCTCCATTTGGGGCCAAAACCAAATATATCTTGTATATACTCTAGACAACCCCTATTCACTCTATCATACGCTTTATCAATGTCGATTTAATCACAAACCCCGGTTTTCCGATCTCAATCTAGAGTCTATGCACTCATTGGCCACAAGAACACTATCAAGGATCTGTTTGTCCTTCACAAACGCACTTTGACAATGACATATAATGTCCGGTATCAACACCTTCAATCTGCTTCCTAGTGCTTTAGTAATAATCCTATAACCCCCCCATTAAGCTAATAGGTCTGAAATCATTAAACGAAGAAGCTCCCGGTTTCTTTGGGATTAGGCAAATGAAAGTGCAGTTCAAACGCCAATCCAATCTTCCCCCATTTTGAAATTTCTTTACCACTTCCATAAAATCTCGCCCAATGATGTCCCAAGTTGCTTTATAGAATTCATTTGGCATCCCGTCGGGCCCGGAGATTTATTATTTTTTAAACCTTTAATCACCCCCAAAATTTCTTCTTCTATGGGCAACTCCATGGTTGTTCTCTACTCTTCCGATATTGAAGGAAAATTGAGATTATCAACTTTTGGCCTCCAATTTTGGTCTTCATGTACATATTTGAGTAGTACTTCCCGGCTTCTTCTTCAATCTCAAATTTTGCTAAAAATAATCAACATCTCCTACTTGAATTTTATGAATCCAGTTGGCTTTCTTTCTCGCCGTTAGCCACCACATGATAATAAGATGTATTTCTTTCTTCATTCGCTATCCAGTTCACCTTTGCTCTACACCGCCATTTCTATTTTACTTGATGGGACACCTCCTTGTGTTTTCCACATAGCTCTATTCTTTCATTGAACTCGGAGATTGATAGACCGTCCACCTCTTCTTTCCTGTCAAGCCTCAAAATGCCTTGTTCATATGAAGTAAGTTTCTTTTCCAAACATTTGAACTTCTCTGAGCTCCAAGTTTTGAGTATTGCCTTTAGTGCCTGCAGCTTTTTTGCAAAGACGAAACTAGCCGAACCTTTGAATTGAAACCGATTCCACCAGAACCTCAGCACTTCATAAAATGAATCTTCCGACAACCAATACTTTTCCATCCTATATGGGGATCTTGCAATTTTATGAGGGCCACATTGCAATGTAATTGGTGCGTGGTATGAAGCTAGCCTCACCAACACCTCTTGTCTCATGTCGATAGATGTTCAACCATTCTACCGAGAAAAAATCTATCCAGCCTAGTTAGAGTGGGGTTGAATTTCTTACTTGTCCATGTGAATTTTCCTCCGCCGGAGTGGAAGATCCACCAGATTCGCCTTGTTGATAAAATTGTTGAACTGTTTCATATCCTTCGTTCTTGAAGTTGGCTTGTTCTTCTCCTCCGTTAGTCTAATACAATTAAAATCAAGACCTAGAATCTATGGATAACTCCAAGTACCCTCCGATGTCCCATAACTCCTCCCACATTTCTTCTTTATTTCCCCTTCCGCTTGGACCATAAATATTGGAGAGGCTCCAAATTTTTCCATCACTTCATTTCCGAATAAGGATAGTAATGAACAAGGGCCTTGCAAATCATCTATAACTCCATAATTTTCGTCATCCCGAATAGTTAAAATCCCACCTGATCTCCCTTTGCTGGATAGTGTATCCATTAGATGTAATATCTTGAATCAGTCTCTTGCAAAAGCAAAAAGAAACTTTCTCTGTTGCCAACATTCTTCTTAAAATTTCCGTCCTTCCGCGAGCTTTAAAGCCCCTCAAGTTCCAGGATACAATCTTATTATCCATGTGAAACAAATAGCCCTTTTCTCGCATCCGTTCCTCTTTCCCTCCCCATAGATACATCAATTGGTTCACCATTCCATTGAATTCTATGTTGTTCTCTCTCAAATTTGCTCCTTGACTTCGACCCCAATTTTTTAATTTCTTTTTCACGAGTTTCCAAGTGACCCTAGGATCTGGTTCATCTTCCCCGAATTCTTTATCTAATTGAAATTTCACCTGGAATTGAATCTTTTTCATGGTAGTGTACTATTTTTGAAGCTAAATTAAAAGATCTTGTTCTCTACCTTTAGAAGCAGCTCCCAATTGTTGTGAAAGCTTGCATGAGAATATCCGTCTTCTCTTTCACTTCGTGGAATAACAACTTTGGGGATTGGTTATCCAAGCTAATCATCTCGTCATCTTTTCTTATTGAGTCTTGACCATCGTCTTCTCCATGTAGAAGCCCTAGGTTTTCACTAGAAGAACATATTTCAGTTGATTCCTTTGAAGATCATCTGACTCTTTTCATGGATGGAAAAGAACTAACTGAATCTAATCTAAAGAAGAAGAAGAAGAATCCATTAACCTAATCTTTCTTCATTGTGAAATCGATTGTGTGTTAGCTCGGCAGACTGGGCGTATTCAGACTTAAAAGGAAACAAAAAGGAAAGAAAAAATGTTTTAAATTCCGGCGTTAGGAATTGAATGCGTGACCTTAGAGAGAAGAAGAGCTTTTAAGTCGTGAATATTAGCTTTACACTTATGAGTTTAGTCCCACATCCGGTATATCCCAAATTTACATTGCTTTTTATACCGCGTCACAAGGCAACTGACCACCGAACCAAGCGTACAGGATCTGTAGCTTGGCTTTGGTAGTAGTTAGCCATGCGTGGTTAGCTATGCCTGTGGCAGACCAGCCTGATGCATGTTGCCGGCAGTCTGGCTGCCTTATTTTTGTCGTTTTTTATTGCCCGGGGATTTAAGCTTCATGGAAGCCAGCAAGAGAAGTATATTGTAGCTAATGTTCATGGAAGCTTTGGCAAGTAGGTGTTCCACTATCATCCTATGGGATGATAGTTGATTGATTGGAATTTGGAAGAAACATTCACTGAAAAAGTGTATTTTTTTGTCCATGAAAACTGTGCTGTGCGCAGGACTGGGAAATGTCGTTAGTGAGTTCAGAACCACAAATAATTTACGTAAACCAAGGGCAGACAAGCTACACGATTTTACAAGCTAAATGGATATACAGAGGAAATTAATGAAAAAAAGAAAAGAAAATCAAAGACCATTTTACCTTATATATGACTAGATCTTAACCCGTGCCGTAACGGCACGGGATGTTTTGTCTCTAATACGATATTGTTCACATTTCTCTTGCTTCATTTTATTCGTGAGTAATTATTTTGATATTCAAATAGGTTTTGGGAAACAAAATGGGTTACCCGATCTTTTTATTTTTTACTTAAGCATGTTATTCCAATTTATTGTCCTGATTTTAGTAATAATGTTGTGCCAACATGAAAATAAAATAAAAAATACACTAAATAAAAAAATTTTCCCCATTTATTGTTCCATCATACCATAATTTCAAACTTCAAAAAGAATATTTCATCTAACAAGACATATAACTAAACCGCCAATCCAACTCCATGATGTTTATGAATACATTTGTTCCGAAATTATTGATAACTAAGGCTCTAAGGAGTGAAGCAAAAACCCATAATATTTTCCCTACTATAGATAAACACTATTTATTTATTTTTTTGCAAATGTGAGAGTTATAAAAATGAAGAACCCTTGGCTATTGGAAGGCTGAGATATACACATGTGAGTTGAAAAAATAAACTTATAATAGTAAATCAAAACATGTGTAAGATTCTTTCTCAATCATATTGATAACATAATATTGAAGAAATTCGTGGATAAAAAGATTTCACACCAACTATGCTAAGTAGTGCATGAATGACGTTCTCACATCTAGTGTTACTCAAGTAATTTGGAGTTTTAAAGAGCATAGTCATATTGATATTTGTATCTACATAAATTCAACTAACCTTCCGAAGAAAAATTATTAGTTTCAAGGTAGAGCCGACACAAAATTCTGTCTCCTTCAATGTATACAACACACATTGGGTTTAATCGGCCTTGAGATTAAACAAATACCCCAATATTAGTCAAATAATGTCTACAAATACGGATCGAAACAATGTGCTAACGTGGAAAAATGAGAGACTAACATCAGCTTCTACAAAGAAAATAATTCTATATGTATCAAAGTTTGTTAACCAAACATGTATTCAAATTAAAAATTCATCAACTTAACACAAAAATATAAAAGAACCCAAGTTAAATCAATACTTGCATAAACAAAACTTATAAGAGAATTTTATAATTATTAAATACCTTTAAAATCACTATTAGAGATTTAATTGCATGCCTCGCAAACTAGAGGGAGGAAATCACCGATTAATTTGTAGAAATTTCACCTGATATGTAGCAATTGCAGAAGTTTACACTGGTGGTGATGCTCCATCTAAGTGTTGTTCGATTGATTATTTTTTTAGAAGGTTTCGGTTTTCATTGGAGAAACCGAGAGGGAGCGTTTCATTATATTCATTATCATTCGTAAATCCAAGACCAACTCGCCCTATGCTTACAGGATCTCAATACAACCTTAGATTTATCTATTGGACGGAGAAACCTTGATACTAAATATGTAGTTTTTAGTGTTATTTATTATATAACGTGACATCCAAATGTTTTTTTCTTCTTCTTAATTTTCATGTATTTTAACCGAGTTTATACTAGCATTAAGACGATCAACCACATTTCTAATTTATAGTGTTATCCTTTTGTAGCAAGACATAATTAACATAGTCAATTACTACTCATCAAAACCGCCGATTACTACAAACCACCGTATATTACTTCTTTCTCCACCACCACCATTTTCCATCCCTCGTAGAATATTGGGCGCACTTATAACTTTTAATCCCACACGTCATATATAAAGTTTAGATTTAACAAACTTAGGTCGCCAATTAATTTATTCAACTATGTGTTTTTTGTTAATACTGAAAATCATGCGTATTTAACGGCTACCAAAGATAGGAGTGGCACCAAAAACAACCATTTTTTCTTATATGATTTGGTATCATCCCAAAAGTATTTGTTATCCGCCTTTTTTGATCGTGTCAAAACAACCAACTATACTTTTCACAATACAATGTTACCCGTCATGTAAAAAAATTATTATTTTTGATTCAAAAAGAAAAACTAATACCACCGCCATTAAAACCATCCAAATAGCCACTATTTCTTCCACCAAAACTAATGTTACCGCCACCACCACTTTGTAACACATTCCACCGCTTCCACCACTTACTTCTTCCTCTACTACCACCACCACCACTAATATCTATTGAAATAATTTTTGTCAAAATTATTACTTATTTATGGAGATATGTATTAATATTAATTAAGGGATATTTATGATGTAAAATTAATAAATCATTTATCATGAAAATTAATATTTTCTAAATTAATAAAACACTTATACTAATTAATATTTAAGTTGAACAAACCATAACCATAGATTTATCTTCTCTAGGCAAATCACTTATACTAATTAATAAAATACTTATACTAATTAATATTTAAGTTGAACAAACAACCACCGTTGATTTATCTTTTTATCAATTCCAACCAAGGGTAGAACAATGGTTAGAGGCCACTCTTATGACACAATAGGTCATGAGTTCGAACCTCCCCATTATAATTTTTAAAATTCAATATCTTGACTTGAGTATTCATTTTTAATTCATAATATTGGAATGAACACCACGTGTGCGACTTGTAGGGTGTGGCACTGAGGATCACAACCTTTGATTTATCTTTGCCAAGGATAAATCCTGACCACCACTCATATAGGCAAAGTTAGCCCTTGGCGCACGTGCAAAGGTGTGGTCTACAACCACGACCGTTTCTCTTAGATTTATCTTTGCCCTAATAAAACCTCTGCCACCATGTTTTGTCTCTAAACAATTGTTCACATTTTTCTTGCTGAAACAAAATGGGTTACCTGATCTTTTTATTTTTTACTTAAGCATGTTATTCCAATTTATTGTCTGGACGGAGTAATAATGTTGTGCCAACATGAAAATAAAATAAAAAATACACTAAATAAAATTTTTCCCCATTTATTGTTCCATCATACCATAATTTCAAACTTCAAAAAGAATATTTCATCTAACAGTACATATAACTAAACTGCCAATCCAACTCCATGATGTTTATGAATACATTTGTTCCGAAATTATTGATAACTAAGGCTCTAAGGAGTGAAGCAAAAACCCATAATATTTTCCCTACTATAGATAAACACTATTTATTTATTTTTTTGCAAATGTGAGAGTTATAAAAATGAAGAACCCTTGGCTATTGGAAGGCCGAGATATACACATGTGAGTTGAAAAAAATAAACTTATAATAGTAAATCAAAACATGTGTAAGATTCTTTCTCAATCATATTAATAACATAATATTGAAGAAATTCGTGGATAAAAAGATTTCACACCAACTATGCTAAGTAGTGCATGAATGACGTTCTCACATCTAGTGTTACTCAAGTAATTTGGAGTTTTAAAGAGCATAGTCATATTGATATTTGTATCTACATAAATTCAACTAACCTTCCGAAGAAAAATTATTAGTTTCAAGGTAGAGCCACACTGGAATTCTGCTCCTTCAATGTATACAACACACATTGGGTTTAATCGGCCTTGAGATTAAACAAATACCCCAATATTAGTCAAATAATGTCTACAAATACGGATCGAAACAATGTGATAACGGGAAAATGAGAGACTAACATCAGTTCTACAAAGAAAATACCCTATATGTATCAAAGTTTGTTAACCAAACATGTATTCAAATTAAAAATTCATCAACTTAACACAAAAATATAAAAGAACCCAAGTTAAATCAATACTTGCATAAACAAAACTTATAAGAGAATTTTATAATTATTAAATACCTTTAAAATCACTATTAGAGATTTAATTGCATGCCTCGCAACGGTAGGAGGAAATCACTTTGATTAATTTGTAGAAATTTCACCGGATATGTAGCACCAGAGAAGTTTACACCGGTGGTGATGCGTTCCATCTAAGTGTTGTTCGATTGATTATTTTTTTTAGAAGGTTTCGGTTTTCATTGAGAAACCGAGAGGGAGCGTTTTCATTATATTCATTATCATTCGAAATCCAAGACCAACTCGCCCTATGCTTACGGGATCTCAATACAACCTTAGATTTATCTATTGACTAGAGAAACCTTGATACTAAATATGTAGTTTTTAGTGTTATTTATTATATAACGTGACATCCAAATGTTTTTTTCTTCTTCTTAATTTTCATGTATTTTAACCGAGTTTATACTAGCATTAAGACGATCAACCACATTTCTAATTTATAGTGTTATCCTTTGTAGCAGCACATAATTAACATAGTCAATTACTACTCATCAAAACCTACTAAAGACCACAAACCACCAGATATTACTTCTTTCTCCACCACCACCATTTTCCATCCCTCGTAGAATATTGGGCGCACTTATAACTTTTAATCCCACACGCCATGTATAAAGTTTAGATTTAACAAACTTAGTCGTCAATTAATTTATTCAACTATGTGTTTTTTGTTAATATCTGAAAATCATGCGCATTTAACTAGCTACCAAAGATAGGAGTGGCACCAAAAACAACCATTTTTTCTTATATGATTTGGTATCATCCCAAAAGTATTTGTTATCCGCCTTTTTTGATCGTGTCAAAAACAACCAACTATACTTTTCACAATACAATGTTACCCATCATGTAAAAAAATTTATTATTTTTGATTCAAAAGAAAAAACTAATACCACCGCCATTAAAACCATCCAAGACAACTATTTCTTCCACCAAAACTAATGTTACCGCCACCACCACTTTGTAACACATTCCACCGCTTCCACCACTTACTTCTTCCTCTACTACCACCACCACCACTAATATCTATTGAAATAATTTTTGTCAAAATTATTACTTATTGATGGAGATATGTATTAATATTAATTAAGGGATATTTATGATGTAAAATTAATAAATCATTTATCATGAGAAATTAATATTTTCTAAATTAATAAAACACTTATACTAATTAATATTTAAGTTGAACAAACCATAACCATAGATTTATCTTCTCTCTAGGCAAATCACTTATACTAATTAATAAAATACTTATACTAATTAATATTTAAGTTGAACAAACAACCACTGTTGATTTATCTTTTTTTATCAATTCCAACCAAGGTAGAACAATGGTTAGAGGCCACTCTTATGACACAATAGGTCATGAGTTCGAACCTCCCCATTATAATTTTTAAAATTCAATATCTTGACTTGAGTATTCATTTTTAATTCATAATATTGGAATGAACACCACGTGTGCGACTTGTAGGGTGTGGCACGGAGGATCACAACCTTTGATTTATCTTTGCCAAGGATAAATCCTGACCACCACTCATATAGGCAAAGTTAGCCTTGGCGCACGTGCGAGTTATGGGTGTGGTCTGCACAACCACGATGGGGCCGTAGATTTATCTTTGCCCTTAATAAATCCGTAACCACTGCCACCACATTCCTCTTGCTTCAACAAATTATTTTGATATTCAAATATGTTTTGAAACAAAAATGGGTTACCCGATCTTTTTATTTTTTACTTAAGCATGTTATTCCAATTTATTATCCTGACGGAGTAATAATGTTGTGCCAACATGAAAATAAAATAAAAAAATACACTAAATACAAATTTTCCCCATTTATTGTTCCATCATACCATAATTTCAAACTTCAAAAAGAATATTTCATCTAACAAAGACATATACCTAAACTGCCAATCCAACTCCATGATGTTTATGAATACATTTGTTCTGAAATTATTGATAACTAAGGCTCTAAGGAGTGAAGCAAAAACCCATAATATTTTCCCTACTATAGATAAACACTATTTATTTATTTTTGCAAATGTGAGAGTTATAAAAATGAAGAACCCTTGGCTATTGAAGGCCGAGATATACACATGTGAGTTGAAAAAATAAACTTATAATAGTAAATCAAAACATGTGTAAGATTCTTTCTCAATCATATTGATAACATAATATTGAAGAAATTCGTGGATAAAAAGATTTCACACCAACTATGCTAAGTAGTGCATGAATGACGTTCTCACATCTAGTGTTACTCAAGTAATTTGGGGTTTTAAAGAGCATAGTCATATTGATATTTGTATCTACATAAATTCAACTAGCCTTCCGAAGAAAAATTATTAGTTTCAAGGTAGAGCCAACACAAACTTCTATCTCCTTCAATGTATACAACACACATTGGGTTTAATCGGCCTTGAGATTAAACAAATACCCCAATATTAGTCAAATAATGTCTACAAATACGGGATCGAAACAATGTGCTAACGGGAAAATGAGAGACTAACATCGTTCTACAAAGAAAATACCCTATATGTATCAAAGTTTGTTAACCAAACATGTATTCAAATTAAAAATTCATCAACTTAACACAAAAATATAAAAGAACCCAAGTTAAATCAATACTTGCATAAACAAAACTTATAAGAGAATTTTATAATTATTAAATACCTTTAAAATCACTATTAGAGATTTAATTGCATGCCTCGCAACGGTAGGAGGAAATCACCAGATTAATTTGTAGAAATTTCACTGGATATGTAGCAATTCAGAGAAGTTTACACTGGTGGTGATGCGTTCCATCTAAGTGTTGTTCGATTGATTATTTTTTTTAGAAGGTTTTGGTTTTCATTGGAGAAACCGAGAGGGAGCGTTTCATTATATTCATTATCATTCAGAAATCCAAGACCAACTCGCCCTATGCTTACAGGATCTCAATACAACCTTAGATTTATCTATTGGACGGAGAAACCTTGATACTAAATATGTAGTTTTTTAGTGTTATTTATTATATAACGTGACATCCAAATGTTTTTTTCTTCTTCTTAATTTTCATGTATTTTAACCGAGTTTATATTAGCATTAAGACGATCAACCACATTTCTAATTTATAGTGTTATCCTTTTGTAGCAAGACATAATTAACATAGTCAATTACTACTCATCAAACCGCGCACTACAAACCACCGATATTACTTCTTTCTCCACCACCACCATTTTCCATCCCTCGTAGAATATTGGGCGCACTTATAACTTTTAATCCCACACGTCATGTATAAAGTTTAGATTTAACAAACTTAGGTCGTCAATTAATTTATTCAACTATGTGTTTTTTGTTAATACTGAAAATCATGCGTACTAACGGTTACCAAAGATAGGAGTGGCACCAAAACAACCATTTTTTCTTATATGATTTGGCATCATCCCAAAAGTATTTGTTATCCGCCTTTTTGATCGTGTCAAAAACAACCAACTATACTTTTCACAATACAATGTTACCCCATCATGTAAAAAAATTTATTATTTTTGATTCAAAAAGAAAAAACTAATACCACCGCCATTAAAACCATCCAGCACCACTATTTCTTCCACCAAAACTAATGTTACCGCCACCACCACTTTTGTAACACATTCCACCGCTTCCACCACTTACTTCTTCCTCTACTACCACCACCACCACTAATATCTATTGAAATAATTTTTGTCAAAATTATTACTTATTGATGGAGATATGTATTAATATTAATTAAGGGATATTTATGATGTAAAATTAATAAATCATTTATCATGAGAAATTAATATTTTCTAAATTAATAAAACACTTATACTAATTAATATTTAAGTTGAACAAACCATAACCATAGATTTATCTTCTCTAAATATCTAGGCAAATCACTTATACTAATTAATAAAATACTTATACTAATTAATATTTAAGTTGAACAAACAACCACTGTTGATTTATCTTTTTATCAATTCCAACCAAGGTAGAACAATGGTTAGAGGCCACTCTTATGACACAATAGGTCATGAGTTCGAACCTCCCCATTATAATTTTTAAAATTCAATATCTTGACTTGAGTATTCATTTTTAATTCATAATATTGGAATGAACACCACGTGTGCGACTTGTAGGGTGTGGCACTGAGGATCACAACCTTTGATTTATCTTTGCCACGGATAAATCCCGACCACCACTCATATAGGCAAACTTAGCCTTGGCGCACGTGTCGGTTGGTTATGGGTGTGGTCTGCACAACCACGACCGTAGATTTATCTTTGCCCAGAATAAATCCTGGCCACCACTCAGAAACAAACTGTGAAACAAAATGGGTTACCTGATCTTTTTATTTTTTACTTAAGCATGTTATTCCAATTTATTGTCTGGACGGAGTAATAATGTTGTGCCAACATGAAAATAAAATAAAAAAATACACTAAATACAAATTTTCCCCATTTATTGTTCCATCATACCATAATTTCAAACTTCAAAAAGAATATTTCATCTAACAGTACATATAACTAAACTGCCAATCCAACTCCATGATGTTTATGAATACATTTGTTCCAAATTATTGATAACTAAGGCTCTAAGGAGTGAAGAAAAAACCCATAATATTTTCCCTACTATAGATAAACACTATTTATTTATTTTTTTGCCAATGTGAGAGTTATAAAAATGAAGAACCCTTGGCTATTGAAGGCTGAGATATACACATGTGAGTTGAAAAAATAAACTTATAATAGTAAATCAAAACATGTGTAAGATTCTTTCTCAATCATATTGATAACATAATATTGAAGAAATTGTGGATAAAAAGATTTCACACCAACTATGCTAAGTAGTGCATGAATGACGTTCTCACATCTAGTGTTACTCAAGTAATTTGGAGTTTTAAAGAGCATAGTCATATTGATATTTGTATCTACATAAATTCAACTAACCTTCCGAAGAAAAATTATTAGTTTCAAGGTAGAGCCGACACAAAATTCTGCTCCTTCAATGTATACAACACACATTGGGTTTAATCGGCCTTGAGATTAAACAAATACCCCAATATTAGTCAAATAATGTCTACAAATACTGGATCGAAACAATGTGCTAACTGGAAAATGAGAGACTAACATCATTCTACAAAGAAAATACCCTATATGTATCAAAGTTTGTTAACCAAACATGTATTCAAATTAAAAATTCATCAACTTAACACAAAAATATAAAAGAACCCAAGTTAAATCAATACTTGCATAAACAAAACTTATAAGAGAATTTTATAATTATTAAATACCTTTTAAAATCACTATTAGAGATTTAATTGCATGCCTCGCAACAGGGAGGAAATCACCGCATTAATTTGTAGAAATTTCACCGGATATGTAGCAATTCAGAGAAGTTTACACCGGTGGTGATGCATTCCATCTAAGTGTTGTTCGATTGATTATTTTTTTAAGGTTTCTGGTTTTCATTGGAGAAACCGAGAGGGAGCGTTTCATTATATTCATTATCATTCGAAAATCCAAGACCAACTCGCCCTATGCTTACAGGATCTCAATACAACCTTAGATTTATCTATTGGACGGAGAAACCTTGATACTAAATATGTAGTTTTTAGTGTTATTTATTATATAACGTGACATCCAAATGTTTTTTTCTTCTTCTTAATTTTCATGTATTTTAACCGAGTTTATATTAGCATTAAGACGATCAACCACATTTCTAATTTATAGTGTTATCCTTTTGTAGCAAAGACATAATTAACATAGTCAATTACTACTCATCAAAACCTACCAAGACCACAAACCACCAACATATTACTTCTTTCTCCACCACCACCATTTTCCATCCCTCGTAGAATATTGGGCGCACTTATAACTTTTAATCCCACACGTCATATATAAAGTTTAGATTTAACAAACTTAGGTCGTCAATTAATTTATTCAACTATGTGTTTTTTGTTAATACCGAAAATCATGCGTCATTTAACGGCTACCAAAGATAGGAGGGTACCAAAAAAACAACCATTTTTTCTTATATGATTTGGTATCATCCCAAAAATATTTGTTATCCGCCTTTTTGATCGTGTCAAAACAACCAACTATACTTTTCACAATACAATGTTACCCGTCATGTAAAAAAATTTATTATTTTTGATTCAAAAAGAAAAACTAATACCACCGCCATTAAAACCATCCAAATACACTATTTCTTCCACCAAAACTAATGTTACCGCTCCACCACTTTGTAACACATTCCACCGCTTCCACCACTTACTTCTTCCTCTACTACCACCACCACCACTAATATCTATTGAAATAATTTTTGTCAAAATTATTACTTATTGATGGAGATATGTATTAATATTAATTAAGGGATATTTATGATGTAAAATTAATAAATCATTTATCATGAGAAATTAATATTTTCTAAATTAATAAAACACTTATACTAATTAATATTTAAGTTGAACAAACCATAACCATAGATTTATCTTCTCTCTAGGCAAATCACTTATACTAATTAATAAAATACTTATACTAATTAATATTTAAGTTGAACAAACAACCACCGTTGATTTATCTTTTTATCAATTCCAACCAAGGTAGAACAATGGTTAGAGGCCACTCTTATGACACAATAGGTCATGAGTTCAACCTCCCCATTATAATTTTTAAAATTCAATATCTTGACTTGAGTATTCATTTTTAATTCATAATATTGGAATGAACACCACGTGTGCGACTTGTAGGGGTGTGGCACCTGAGATCACAACCTTTTTGATTTATCTTTGCCAAGGATAAATCCCGACCACCACTCATATAGGCAAAGTTAGCCTTGACGCACATGCAAGTTAGTGGGTGTGGTCTGCACAACCACGACCGTAGATTTATCTTTGCCTGCACAAATCCCTGCCACCACTCAAAATCCGCCACCACTCGTAAACAAACCGTGCTTTATATTGTAGACTAGATCTTAACTCCGTGCCGTTACGGCACGGGACGTTTTGTCTCTAATACGATATTGTTCACATTCCTCTTGCTTCATTTTATTCGTGAGTAATTATTTTGATATTCAAATAGGTTTTGGGAAACAAAATGGGTTACCTGATCTTTTTATTTTTTACTTAAGCATGTTATTCCAATTTATTATCTGGATTTTAGAGTAATAATGTTGTGCCAACATGAAAATAAATACAAAATACAGTAAATAAAAAATTTCCCCATTTATTGTTCCATCATACCATAATTTCAAACTTCAAAAAGAATATTTCATCTAACAATACATATACCTAAACTGCCAATCCAACTCCATGATGTTTATGAATACATTTGTTCCGAAATTATTGATAACTAAGGCTCTAAGGAGTGAAGCAAAAACCCATAATATTTTCCCTACTATAGATAAACACTATTTATTTATTTATTGCAAATGTGAGAGTTATAAAAATGAAGAACCCTTGGCTATTGGAAGGCGAGATATACACATGTGAGTTGAAAATATAAACTTATAATAGTAAATCAAAACATGTGTAAGATTCTTTCTCTATCATACCGATAACATAAAATTGAAAAAAATTCGTGGATAAAAAGATTTCACACCAACTATGCTAATTAGTGCATGAATGACGTTCTCACATCTAGTGTTACTCAAGTAATTTGGAGTTTTAAAGAGCATAGTCATATTGATATTTGTATCTACATAAATTCAACTAACCTTCGTAAGAAAATTATTAGTTTCAAGGTAGAGCCGACACAAACTTCTCGTCACCTTCAATGTATACAACACACATTGGGTTTAATCGGACTTGAGATTAAACAAATACCCCAACATTAGTCAAATAATGTCTACAAATACGGATCGAAACAAAGTGCTAACGGGAAAATGAGAGACTAACATCAGTTCTACAAAGAAAATACCCTATATGTATCAAAGTTTGTTAACCAAACACATGTATTCAAATTAAAAGTCATCAACTTAACACAAAAATGTAAAAGAACCCACGTTAAATCAATACTTGCATAAGCAAAAACTTATAAGATAATTTTTGTAATTATTAAATACCTTTAAAATCACTATTAGAGATTTAATTGCATGCCTCGTTAAAAACTACGGCATGACAAAATTAATGTGATTAATTTGTAGATATTTCACTGGATATGTAGCAATTCAGGAAGTTTACACTGGTGGTGATGCGTCCATCTAAGTGTTGTTCGATTGATTATTTTTTTAGAAGGTTTCGGTTTTCATTGAGAAACCGAGGGAGCGTTTTCATTATATTCATTATCATTCGTAAATCCAAGACCAACTCGCCTCTCGCTACTGGGATCTCAATACAACCTTAGATTTATCTATTGACTGAGAAACCTTGATACTAAATATGTAGTTTTTAATGCTATTTATTATATAACGTGACATCCAAATGTTTTTTCTTCTTCTTAACTTTCATGTATTTTAACCGAGTTTATATAGTGTTATCCTTTTTGTAGCAGCACATAATTAACATAGTCAATTACTACTCATCAAAGCTCGGCCACACTCACAAACCACCAGATATCACTTCTTTCTCCACCACCACCATTTTCCATCTCTCGTAGAATATTGGGCACACTTATAACTTTTGATCCCACACATCATGTATAAAGTTTAGATTTAACAAACTTAGGTCACAATTAATTATTCAACTATATGTTTTTTTTAATACCAAAATCATGCGATTGAACTGTTACTAAAGATAGCAAGTGGTACCAAAAACAACCATTTTGTCTTATATGATTTGGTATCATCCCAAAAGTATTTGTTATCCGCCTTTTTTGATCGTGTCAAAAACAACCAACTATACTTTTCACAATACAATGTTACCCGTCATGTAAAATTATTATTTTTGATTCAAAAAGAAAAAACCAATACCACCGCCATTAAAACCATCCAGCGCCACTATTTCTTCCACCAAAACTAATGTTACCGCCTCCACCACTTAGGAACACCTTCCACCGCCTCCACTATTACTTCTTCCTCTACTACCACCACCACCACTAATATCTATTGAAATAATTTTTGTCAAAATTATTATTTATTGATGAAGATATGTATTAATATTAATTAAGGGATATTTATGATGTAAAATTAATAAATCATTTATCATGAGAAATTAATGAGACATCAATTAATAAAATACTTATACTAATTAATATTTAAGTTGAACAAACCATAACCATAGATTTATGTTCTCTCTAGAAAAATCACTTATACTAATTAATAAAACACTTATACTAATTAATATTTAAGT
>JAJJWW010000969.1:0-16524 GCA_023531295.1 Papaver armeniacum | reverse complement strand
AATGGCAGAAGCAGCCAATAACATTTAGCGCAGATGAAGTACTAGGAGGAGGAGAACTTCATGAGAGTCCATTAGTGGTCGAGCTGGAGATAATACCAAAAGAAAAATTGGACAGAGGAGAAGATGAGGAGGACGTCACATGGGCGATAAACAGGATCTTAATTGACTCCAGGAGTTCGGTGGATATTTTATTCTAGCATACATATAAGACAATGGGAGGAAAGGATATGAATATTTGATTCCGTCAACCTACAAAATATACTGGATTCAATGGAACTGTCAACAAGCCAAAAGGGATCACTATGCGAATCCTCTAAAAACAATCTCTACGGAAATAACATTTTGTGTCGTAGATGTTGAATCTCCATACAATGCATTGATTGGAAGACCGTGGTTACATAGCATCCTGGGTGTGGCTTCCACGTATCATCAGTGCATTAAGTTCCCATTACCCCAAGGTATTGGAATTATAAGAGGAGACGCAAATGAAGAAAAGCATGTAATGAAATCGATATGGAGAAAAGTGGATACGTCTGGAAAAAGATGTATAAGAGAGCAAGAGGTGAGAAAGATTGATGGTTCATTTCATAAAAAAAAGAAGAAGAAGATGATAAGAGTGGAAAATCCTCACAGGAAAAAGGGAGTAGCAGTGATCTAACTCAAAAGGGAGTTGAAGGAACAAAAGGTCTTAAATATGCGAAGCATTCTAAAAGGGAAGATTTTCAACCAGGAGAGTTAGTCATGAGCGAAGTACCACCTTACCAAAAACAAGGAAGAATGAAGAAAGGAAAAATAATATGGGATGGACCATATGTGGTGAAGAAATATGTTGGTGATGGTATGTACCCGCTAATGGAAAGAGATGGAAGAAATATGGAGAAAATGGAGAGTAGACTTTACAACAAGAAGTATCTGAAGCATTATTATGGTTAAGATATTACATGCATGCGAAGTGAGTGAAGGGAGTAAATTATTAAGTACTAGTAGGATATTTATATGTGTGCGAATAAAGAAGAAAAATAAAAATCAGATGTGTACGAGCAACAATTATTAAAAGAAAAATTTTATTTCTTCTACAATGCGTATTTTTATATTCAAAAAGAGAGCGAGGCAAAAACAAGACCTCAAAGTAAGACCTCAATAGGGGGAAATAAAAATTAAAACCTCTAAATAGGGAGGCTGGGTAACCAATTGTGGCGTGCACCCTAGTTCGCACTTGTGCAAGAGGCAATATAAATAAGCCCTAATGCGCGTCATAATTGGAGAGAACCTGGTAATGCATGGCTCAGGCGAAAGCCATACCATCCCTGGGATCTGAGTCATGGAAGGTGGGGGCGAAATAAAATCCCATCCGGTAGAGACTCCTTATTCGAAAGGCTAAGGTACTAAGTTCTCTATCATAGAGTGTAGAAACTCGATCAAGGAGCCGCGGTACACGGTTGAGCCAAGGGTGCCGGGGGCGTCTGGAGCGTACCTCGCCGCTCTTGGAAAGTCCTGGCTATGATACACTCGGTCCTCAAGAAACCCCACTTAGGAGCAGATTCGAACGAGTCTGCAAAAATAACTGGTTGTTGCATTACTGGATGGGAGGAGCCCACCCTAACCCGGTAGGGGTACGTCTCCTTGAAGGGGCAATCAGGAGGAAGAAAAGAACGGCACCCTCCATTATGGAGATGAATTGTGTCAAAAGACGTCAATATCATGAGACTATAACTCAAACAACAGTATAGACCTGTCGTATTGGCGCATAAATATATCCTGCATAGGCAATAATACGAAAGATGATAAGGCGAGATCAATGGGTCAATACGCGAAAGCGTAAAGACCTCCTGCGATTTCGTCGCACGACCCAAATGAGTACCCTGAGGTAAAAATAAGTCTTATTAACAGGGGAGGCTGATTAAGACCTCTACTTAGGGAGGCTCAAAAAGACCTCACGAACAAACACAACAGACCGCAATACATTATTTTTGCAGGCATAAAAGAAGAGGCAAAGTGACGATCAAAACATGAAATACAACCATGCACGGGTAATTACAAAGGTAACTTGAAAAATTAAGGATTTAACAGAGGCAATTACACTGCTGCGAATATCAGAGGCAAGAATGGGATTATAAACACAATAAGAATATGATATTCGCACTAGCATAATTGCCTCGTGTCAAACATGATAGCAATAGCATATTCGCACATATGATAGGCTCCTACACATGTATTATTATATTCGCACATATGACAAAATCACAACATGTATTATTACATTCACACACATGATAGACACATACACATGTATTGTCATATTTGTATGTATTATGGACTCACACACATATTTTATGATATCTGACTCTTTAAGTTACCCTGAAACTAACACAAATTATTAGAAAGAAAAGCATCGTTCTTTGATCAACAGCCAGAAGAAGGAGGGAGAAGCATCAAAAAGGGGGTGGAATCCATTAAAAGGTGGAAAATATTCAAAGTATATGTACAAAGAAGAAAATATCATACAAAGAGCATGAAAGAAGGAGAAAAGTGAACAACTAATTCTTCCCAACATTATCTCTATCAACTTCAGTGTCATGATCCTCTTCATTATCTTCATCAACTTCAGAATCCTCATATTCAAAGTCACTATCAGAGATTTTGGAAGTTTCTTCATTGTCCTAAAGAGCCTTAAATTCATAATATGATGGAAAGCGAATGTCATGTTCAGCAAAGAGATCACCCACTTCTCCTTTTATAGCCTCATCACGTATGCGAATGGCATCCTTGGTCAAATTGGAAATGGTGACTTTGAGCTTTTTCTTGAGACGGCGGCACTTGGTATCACGAGCTTCATAATTTGCTTCCAGCCTTTAAAATTCAGCATGGGACTTTGCTTGCAGACTTTCAATATCTCGCAGATACTTCTTCTCCTTTTCGAGAAATTCCTTCTCAGAAGCTGTGAAAAGAAAAGAACAAAAGTTACAATCGCACATAACTTAAAATATAAAGCGGAAGCAGAGACATAAAGCAAATGGGAAACCTTCTTTTCGGAAATGATGGTTTCAACCAGGGAATCATGGTAAGACTTTAAACTAACACTCGTAGCCAACTCCAATCTAGCATTATCAAGGACTCTAGCAGCCCATGCGAACTCAAAGATCATTCTCTATTAGAAGACGAGAACGAACTTCATTCTCGCGAGCGAGAAGAACATCCTTCTCACTAATGGCACGATCCCTTTCTATCTGGAACCTGGAGTTTAGCATCGTGGAGTTTTTTCAAATCCTTCGCACCATTTTCAATCACTCGATCTTTCTCGGTAATAAGAGTGTTCTTTGTCGTTTCTAAAGTGTTAATTCTCTCCTTAAACTCACGGGTACGATGTTGGAGGATCTTATTGCAAGCTAACATAGGTTTATTATCACTAATAAGAGCTTCGTATTTCAGCATCAGTTCCTTTCTCTGCTAAGATTCTCTAAACCACGCATGGGGGAATTGTCCAAGGAAGCGTTAAGGAGTTCTAAGAGAGCATCACTATCATCGGGAGACCGGCCTCCTCTTCAGTCAAATTATAAAGCTCTGCAGGTTTAAGTAATGAAAAAAATATAAAGACATAACAAGAGTTCGGAGGGAATAAAAGAGCGAAAAGAAACATACCTATTAGTTGATCATTTCTTTGGCGAAGTGAATCTGCCTCCTGTGTCTTACTTAGAAGTTCCCCTTTAAGCCTCGCACACTCAGCCTCCAAGGAATGATTTTTCTTATGCGAGTCAGAGGCAACTGCATGAGAATATCGCGCCATTTGTAAAGACGAAAGAGCAGGGGAATTCAAAATAAATAAGGTGTAAAGAAAAGATATTGGCTCAAACTTGCCCCAGCTTACAAGAGAAAGAAAAGGCATACCATGGAACCCATAGCATATAGAAACTCGGGAGATATGGCTGAGGCAGATCCTCGCAGAGATTCATGACTCAAGGTAGGGGCATCACATATGGAGGAAATCATTTGGCAGGTGCAAACTAAGTTGTCATCACCCACAGCCGAGAAGGAATCTTTGAAGATATGAGACAATTGGGTCATGGGAGAAGCAGAAGTGGACTCATCAGGGAACGCAGCTCATTTCCTTGAGGGCAAGGAACTGAAGGAGTAGAAGTATGATGTCATAGAAGTAATCTTTCTCTTCTTTGTGGGATTACCCTTCTTACTGACATTTTTCGCAGAAGACTTGGAAACAACAACTTTGCCCTTATACTTCGCACGAGTAGAAGTCTTTCCCTCAGAAGAGATTTCATCATCGGCACCACCAAGATCCAACCCTTCCACCTTCGCACACAGATAAAGATAAGAAATAGAGGCAACAATAAGTAAAAAGAATTTCTTACTTCATCAGTGATTGAACGTAGCGCGTTTAGCGTGCCTGGCCTCCCATGAACTTTAAAATCTTTCTTAAACTTGGCAATCTAAAGGTGAGAAAGTTAATGAATCGAAGAAAAGAAACTAAATGGAGTAATGATAGTGAGTAAGCGAGAATTAGAAAAAATATACCACAACAACTCGCTCAGGCCAATTGAATACCCAAGGGGAACAGGCAGAAAAACCCTCAGGGAGGAGATTTACCGACTTATTAGCGTTAAAGCCAGTAATGTAAGGACCCTCAAGGATGATAGGGTAAGCATCCCATTTATTATCGTTAAATTACGTGCGGTGCGATTAGTCTTATCATTAAAATCAATATCTCGCATAATCTTCTTATCCTCTCGCAATGCCATCTTTCCTAGCCAAACGAACAGCCCAAAGGAGATGATTCATTCTTCATAATCGCAACTTTGTAATTATCAAAAAGATCTTAATAGTGTAATCGAGAATGAATAATTTCTAGCTCGGCGAATGTGTCGGATTCATGTGTTCTTTAGAGTAAAGGGATCATAATCCAGCCGAACGACGAGCGAACTCCAACATAATTCTGATAGAATCTCCACTCAACTGGAAAATCGCACGCTTGAAGTCATCATAGTATAAAATTTGGTAAAATAGAGGAATTCGCGGGTTAAAAAGAGGAATGGGGAGACCAGCGAGAAGTTTCCCTACGGAGACGATGTTCTTTTGATCATTACATTGATCAGGTCCTGATGTAGGAGGAACGGATAACGTAAAACCTTTATCTCTAAATTCAACTTCAAGCTTCTCAAAATCTTGGACCATCTTCCACCCTGGCTTTTGCCCCATTGATGGCTCTTACAGAAGGGGATTATAAATATCAAGTTGATTAAGATGATTAAAAAGGAAAAATTAGCGGTTAATAAAGATGTTCAAAAAGGCGGAGTAATATTGTGAATGGGAGATTGAAGCGAAGAAGAGTCAAGAATCAAAGTCAAAATAGAAGAATAACAATAACAGCGGTAAGAAAAGAAAGTTGCAGAGGTTGAAGGAGAAGGAAGAAAGTAAAAAGATAGAGGTGAAAGTGGGAAGTAATATATAAACGGTTCTGAGAAATTCGCTTTTATGAAACCATTAATGGGTGAGAGGATATGAAGTGACGGTTGCAGGCATCATTCATAACGTGTCCAAAGCTAAGACGATGACAGCAACACGTGGGAAAATTGGGCTCGAGATCTCGGAATATTGTCAGTTAAAGAATATGGAAAGTTGATAGGGTGCGACATGCATCATGTAAAGGAGCGAAGGCGACTAAGAAAAAATTTCTCTCATCGCTCTTTCTTCAGCAAAGATCGCTAAGAGAAGAGGAAATATGTAGGGGTTAAATACCGCACAAGCAAGTAGCATGCGAAGCAACCGAATTACTAAGGAGCGAAGGGGATCCGCACGTAGCATATCTCAAATGACGGAATCAGTGACGTCACAAAGTCATCAGTAAAGTTACGCAAAGACTAAGAGCACGCGCGAAAAAAACACAATGTAAACGCCCGAAGACATCGCGCGGTAGATCCGAAAATAGGGGCTTTATTAGCTGTCCTCCACTATGTAAAATCCTATATATAGGACCAGCCACCCTTGTGGTGAGGGAGAGGTCTTTTTGAGAGTTGAGATAGAACTTTAGGAGAGAGAAAGTTATTTTCTTCCTAAGTTAGGTTATTTTCTTCTTTGTATTGATTTCTAAACTTAATAAAATCTCGTTAAGTGTTCTTCATAATGGTTTCATAATTTACTATATAGATTGTTTAAGGGGTCTAGTCGAGGATTTCTACTACTATACTTGTGGAGGAGAACTCAAAGATGGCAGTGCCCTCCAGATACGAAAATTTCTCATATCTTCTACAACGACGTAATCTTTCATGACCCATAACTCGAATATGCCTGAAACATAAACCGAGAAGTAAAAGTCCTTTTCAAGCACACCGACCCTTTCATGTCTAACCTTGTATGTTTTATCAAAAAAGCAACTTGGTATTTGGATTTCTTTGGTTTTCTCTTTAGCTATATCAAAAGAAACTATAACCATAGCCGGTTGATCACCCGTACATATAACCTTTCTTGTTACCCAATGCATAGCTCCATTTAAAAGCAAAAGCTTCTTAGAATACCTACCGCAATGTACATAAGGAGTGTTTCCTATCTTTTTCCCATGAACTGAAACCTAGTGTGTAAACATGAATTTAAAATGTACTAGAGCGGTCGTAAAATTAGTATCAACTTGTAATCATCGATCTCATAGTCGTAACCTAACTCATAATATAAGACACAACACTTCTTCCATTATAAGGTTTTTTAACTATCTCCTTATATTCTTGAGTAGATGGGTTCTATAAGCAAACCGTAACCGAATCATTTATTTTAATTTGAGTCCTCTCAAGACAAAGTACAAGCAGATTTGCATGTTGGTACATCAATCTTTACAGCTTGATTACTCAAGTATGATGTTGAAGCAAAGATCGAAATCCACCCGATAATGAGATGCTAGTGATGGTTCACTACCCGATGTATAAATAAAGACATTATCATTGTTATTTTCAACAGCATGGTTAAGATGCCTCTTGATAAAAACAAGGATTTTCAATAGTCTTAACCAGAGTTTGCATATACACTTGAATCGAATTATTGATTTTGCTTGATACCATTGAAAGTATAAGGATGATAACATCATCATGAGAAACTTTTTGATGGGGGCGTTTTTTGAAGGGGGTATTGGGACAAATGATATCTTGACACATGTCTTCTTATATCCGATTATAATAGTGCCTTAGAGGAAGTATATCACTTTTTTTTTTTTTTTTTTTTTTTTGAACTTCCTTTTATTTCTTCTTATAATAGTGCCTTAGAGGAAGCATACATATTAAACAAAATCATAAAAGATAACATGTGAGCACTATTTTAGACATAACAATATAATCACGAATTCAATCACCCGAATCGGACACCAATAACAAAACTTAAATATTATGCGAGAATATAAACACAAATGGAGAATAATCAAAGGATCCATAATCCATACAGATCACCAACACAAAAATATCTACCATATCCAAAGTACATATGTGGTATCTATCCGTAATAAAGAACAACTCCAAACACCAAACACCGTCTATAAAAGACATGGTAAACAAGAAAAAGTACAAACGTATAGAGAGTGGCGGTGACATGCCAACGCTGGATCGACATGGATGAAGAAGACAATGAAATGCTTACTTATAATTAGAGGTTATAGATCGAATGAAGTGTTCATCTTCGACACTTTAGTATCAAAATTTGAAAAATAAAAAACAACAAAGTTGTGACAATTTTGAATCAAATGGATTTCATTATATGTGTCATCTGTTGTTGGAAGTTAAACCAAGATATTGGTGAAGTTATTATTGGAAACAACTAGATGAAGTTGACATGGTGTGTTTGGCTTGGACGTGAGGAAAACTTGTGAAGCAAGATGTTTTGGTTCTAGAGAGTTCTAGAAGAGTTCTATTTAGAGTTTGTTTTATGTTAGGAAAGTGTCTTTGTTTAGAGTTTGATCTTTGTTAGGAAAGTTTCTTTGAGTGGTCATCAAGTTTGTGAGACTATAAGTAGGCTGTTGAGCCATAAGAATTGTACACTGAATTTGATTATCGATGTAGTCGTTTATTTATTTCCGCGTGTTCTCTACTCTCTCTTGCTCGATCCTACATATGGTATCAGAGCAAGGTGAGATGAAGGGAGAGGAGTGGAAGATAGAGTTAGAGAAGTTTTTCATCGTGTTTTGTATTAGGGTTTTAAGAGAGACTGGTCGTTTAAAAATATTACGTGAATTTTGAGTTCAAAGAAGAACAAAAGAGAATTGTTTGAAGGACTGTCAAGTCTGGTTGTTGTGTTGGTTTGTGTCTTCATCGAGTTTGGGAGTTTTAAGAAAAAGATTAAAAAGAGAGTTGGGTACGTGTTTCATAAGGAGACACAGTTGTGTGTTGAGTTGCTGCAAAGTGCGAACAAGAATAGAACGGAGATATGGATGGTGATTCAAGGTTGGTGAAGATTGGTTAGTATATGGAAGGTGCCAGTTTTAGGAAACTGGACAATATATAATATATGGAAGGTTCCACTTTTAGGAAACTGGTTTATATTTAGAAGGTGCCAGTTTTAGGAAACTTTTGTTCCAGTGCTTGTTTTTGGAAGGGGACAATATTTGGATATCTTTTGTTCCTGGTGATGATTTATGGAAGCTAGGGAGAAGCTCAGAATTTGTAATAAAAAAAAAAAGTGAAGTGTTATGGTTCGTATGAAGATCGGTGTTGCCGTGAAAGGTGGTATTGCAGAGACAGTTGGTGTTGTGGCAGAGCATTGGTTTATTTTAGAAGGTGAAGAAGCTTTGGGTGAGTGGTTGTTTCGAAGGTTTAGGTTATGGATTCTAAATCGAAGGAAAAAAAAAAAAAAAAAAAAAAAAAGATCAAAGTTGGTATTGCAGTCGAGAGAAGGACTGATACAGTTTGATGGTATTCAAATCGAATTCAGAGACTTAGAATGACAAGGAATGTTGGATGTTTGAGCTTAAGGGAGGAAGATGGCATGTTGGAGTTTAATCTCGAACATGTTGAAACAAAGGTGTGGTTGAAGAGTTTGTGGCGAAACTTGGAAATCCTACAAAGTGTGGCAGACTTTGTATAGAAGTACGCTTGTGGCAGAAGCGTGACGACAAGATTGTGAGAGAATCTTGAAGAGTAAATAAGTGTGAAGTGAATGGAATAAAGAAATAAAGATGAAGAAATAAAGATGAAGAAGAAAAGAGAAGAAACAACATTAAGGTAGTGAAGAAAAAGAAGTAATCACCAAGAGGTGATGAGAGAGTGAAGACAAGAGACGTCACAAGGGTGTGATCGTGAGAAGTGAAGTGAAGAGAAGTGAAGTAATTCCATTGTGTAATTTGAGAAGTGAGATAGAGCTATAATGCTCTGTGTGGAAATCCTGCGAGTGAAGTGGGTAAACAAGAGATCAGGTTGAGCTACAATGCTCAGTGATGAAAGTAGAAGATGAGCTACAATGCTAAGTGATGAGCTACATAATTTGTGTGAAAAGAAGTGTTTGATGATTGTTGTTAAGCAAAAGAAGAAGATTGGTATGTTAGTTGAGTTGTAGTTGGTGCTGTGGTTTGTGAATTGAGTTTGTTGATTGAATAATGATGACGGAATTCCGGTGGATCATGAAATTGGGATAAGCTATAGTTGAGTATCAAGGAGTAAGGGTTAGTTGGCAGTATCTTTGAAGATGGGAAAAGACAAGAACGTGGAAGAAGAGGAATAGAAAATGAGAAAAGACAAGGACGTGCTAACGTCGATCAATGGAAGAAGCTGAGGAGTAGAAGAGGGTTACGGAATTCTTGTTGAATAATATCTTGGTTTAAGGGAGGATGTTGGAAGTTAAACCAAGATATTGGTGAAGTTATTTTGGAAACAACTAGATGAAGTTGACATGGCGTGTTTGGCTTGGACGTGAGGAAAACTTGTGAAGCAAGTGTTTTGGTTCTAGAGAGTTCTAGAAGAGTTCTATTTAGAGTTTGTTTTATGTTAGGAAAGTGTCTTTGTTTAGAGTTTGATCTTTGTTAGGAAAGTTTCTTTGAGTGGTCATCAAGTTTGTGAGACTATAAGTAGGTTGTTGAGCCATAAGAATTGTACACCGAATTTGATTATCAATGTAGTCGTTTATTTGCTTCCGTGTGTGCTCTCCTCTCTCTTGCTCGATCCTACATTTGTCCTATGGAGTTTCTAAGTTAAGCTTGCTTTTTAATTTATCATGCTGATTTAGACCATGCACGGACAATTTACAAAAAATTAGGTATCTTTAATTCTTATGCCTAGATGAATCGGTATGAACGCTGGTGTATAGGCTGCAGAATGATCAACCACCAACACTTGAAAAATAAAATCAGCTTGGTTAAAACTCAAATAAAATTTTAGCTTGACTTTGTTTGACCGTGTTATCCATCCAGCTTAAAGTTAAATATGTAAATGATAACCAACTTTACCCAGACAGAAACATGCAAACTAGACCATTACTGGAATTCAGAATTGAACGTTTAAACTATCATGACCATATATATACATATATATATATATGAGTCTTAACTGGTATAATGTGTATCTGTGTGATTGACCTGATGTGGTTATGATGCAGATTTGTTTTTGTTTTGGAATATAGAATGAGCACGCTGACAAAGTGGAAGACAAACCGTAATAGCAGACATGTTTTTGTTTTGGAATTTTGATAGCTAATTAACTGATTGTCAGTTGCTTGTTGTTCAGCTATTCTAAGTTCCTGTACTCGGTTTACAGTTTCTAGATAACACGATATCAAATCTTTCTTTATAATAAGGGACTCCCAAGTCGCCACATGTCACCGCCACAATCACTCTTAATTTTGGTGAAGCCATGTCAGCACTAATTATCCATGTCATCGTTATCTAATTGGCTACTCATATAAAACCCAATTAATTGGCTACGCATATAAAACCCAATCAAGTTTTCAACCCCAAAGGTCACTTAATGTTTACGACACAATGATAAACCACTTACCACCAACAGTCACTAAAAAAAGATACATCTTTATATATTTTTCGTACCTATTTGCAGTAGCGTGACCTATGCACCTCTTTGCCCAAACTCATAACTAACAAAACACTTA
Source organism: Papaver armeniacum (assembly GCA_023531295.1). Taxonomy (NCBI): domain Eukaryota; kingdom Viridiplantae; phylum Streptophyta; class Magnoliopsida; order Ranunculales; family Papaveraceae; genus Papaver; species Papaver armeniacum. Next base: position 5,448 of record JAJJWW010000969.1, on the reverse strand, counting down.
AGAAAGGAGATGTCGCCACTGTTAGGTAACAACAGTCGCATCTTTTGGACGATCATTAACCCCCTTGAAAGGAAAAGGAAACAGAAGAAACCTAACCCATATTATTACCAAAAATCACCTATAAATCGAAAAGTATTTTGTTTTTGTAACCGGAAGCAAATGGACCTAATGGTAAAAGTGTGTAGAGAGGGAGAATGATATTCAAGACCAATGGACATAAAAGAGAAGCCACAATATCCTTTCAAAATTAGATGGTGAACCTTTAGCCATTATATTCGAGTACAGTATTTGGAAAAGCGAAGAAGAGAGATATTGCAGGGCGATCAAGCTATAGCTCTACAAAAAATTTACAGAAATGGACATGAGAAAAAAGGAAAGCATGAAAGACAGGAGTTGTAAAATGGCATCTCAGTTGAATATAACAACATTAATCAAATCCACTTTTGATATCTTGAAGTCAGTGGAATTCCCAAACTGGGTGAACATGTTATTAGTACTGAACCGGAGTAGTATTGACTCATCAAATAATACATATGATTGAGAATGGTTGCATCAAAATATTATATATGAGTAATATTGACTCCCAAAACACGCAAAATATTATATATAGATCATTTTCTGTATTTTTGAGGCATATAATATAGATTATGTATGATCTTCATGTACTGATGAGTTTCATTTTGATTTATTTTTGGATTTTCACACAGTTAATCATTGGATCCATACAAGAGGATCAAGAAGTCTAACCGACACAACATCAGGAATGGTTTGTGTAACTCTCAATTTGGTTGAGTTGATTCTGATTATTCACCTGATCCAATCAAAAACTATGAATTCTTATATGCCGCAAATTGATACACAAAACCAACAAGCAACCGTCGAGGCGAGGAGCAAGAGAAAACTTGCAATGGATCCACAAAACCTGAGCGGGTTGATCGCATTGATACAATATCTCTGTCCAATCTCTCCTGCCAATTTCAACTTTCCCTCTAATCTTTGGTAACACTCACTTTTTTGAAGATTACTAACATCTTGCAGTTATTCTTTTAGTTTATCTTTTTTCATATTTTTAACAAAGTTTTCCTGGTTGATAACCAATCATGGATTATACAATTTTGTTTAACAGATTTCATGTTTTGACTTTATCTTTGGTTTGATTTTGGTACGAGGGTTATGGGTTCAGTTTAGGGTTATTGTAGTCTATTAGAATATCATGTTTACAACATTATTAGTCAGTGCTTCTTTGACTCATATTTTAAGTATGTTTATTCAGACTACAACAAAACAATAACTTTCAAAAGAAAGAGGCGGTTGAAGCCAAGAAAGGAGGAAAGTTTTTCGTCTTTGAAGCAGTGGGATGGGAAAAACATCTTTATTCAATATGTTGGCAGTCGGATTAAGATCGAAATCTCATTGTGCGGAGGCAGGACAACACAATTTGGCAAAGTTAAGGTGTAGGGTGGAGTAGCCTTAATAATGTGGGATGAAGCAACAATGGTTCATAAATAAACATGCCTTGGAAGCACTGGATAGGATACTGAAGGATTTGACGAGCAAAATCGATCAAGTCATTTGGAAGAAAAACTATAGTCTTTGATGGAGATTTCAGGCAGATATCACCAATGACTCCCAAAGGAACCAGGAATAATGACTGTTTACGCACCGGATAAATAGATCAAATGAGAAGTTTCAGAATCGTCAGCCTTGATGAGAATATGTGACTAATTTTTGGAGTTTCGTCTGCACCGAAAGAAAAAAGAAGAATTCGGTAAATGGGTACTTCAACTTGGAAATGGAAATCTTTCGGCAATTGCACTCACCGATATGACAAACCCCACTTGAGGATTGCATGAAACAAGTTGTGTACATCATGTATCCAAGAATGCTCGACATATATATGGTGAAACATAGTAGTTAAGTGAAAGATGTGTATTGGCACCAAAAAAAGATAGTCTGGATGAAATTAACCACTACATTGTTTCGGCGGTCCCAGGAGAAACACATCATTTGTTGAATTCATACAACATTACCAGATGACAGTATCCATTCAACATTAAGATGCACTAATTTTTTTGATTTCCTTGCAACTTACAATTGGAGTTCCGGTATGCCACTACAGAACATGAATGAAAGCACGGGTCTTTGTAGAGGAACCCGATTATTTGTAAAACAAATTGGTAAAAGGGTTATTGAAGCACTGACCATACCAGGCAACCACGTCAGCATTCATGCGTACATTCCAAGGTTGATATCGTCTCCTATTCCCGCAAACTTACCTTTTGTATTAAGAAAAGGCAATATCCTATAAAAGTATGATTTGCTATGCAATCAACAAGAGCCTAGGTCAAACTCTACTGCATGCTGGCATCAATTTGCCAACGCCACTTTTTACTCATGGACATTTATACATGGCAGAGTCTAGAACGCCATTAAGAGAAGGCCTGAAGATTCTGATAAAGAACGCCATCTACCGATCCAATTTTGATCACCTGCGATGTAGACACTCTCGAAACAGCCGGTGCGTATGCACCGGGTTAGATGCTTGTAGAGATAAAAATTGAGCTCTCATATTCTTTGGACTTGTGTAGTTACGACGACTCTGTTGTCTAAATCTAAAATGAATAAGATTATAATTTTTGATGGTGATGTAACTGTTAACAATGACTCATCACATGATAGACAAATGAATTATAAGGAGGACCTAAAAGTGTGATCAAAGCTCATTTTTACAATTTTAAACTCACATCCCACAGAGGCTCTAGGAAGACTTCGTAATTCTGAGATAAGTACTTCTTCGCTTTTTCGCATCCATGTCAACTGAAATTGTCTGCAAAGCTCTTGCATTCTTCAAAATTAGCTTCAACCATCTCATCTCCCTCGCATCACGATTAAAAGACCCAAGGAAAAGTGTCCGGAGGTGTTGAAACAAACATCCTTCTGTCGACATAATTCCAGCCCAACTATCATTTTCTTGGCCATCTTCATCGTCGTAGATACCCTGAGTTGAGATAATAAGAAAACAACCCTCAAGAGACTAAATTATGAAATGGCATAAATACGGTTAACCGAACACGGAACTTACCTCTTCGAATACAAGCCACCTCAAGTTAGGTACTACTTTGAACAACCGGAAAAGTGATTTATCAGTGGTTTCTCCAACCTTCAGGATCAACTCTTTCAAATCATGAAATATAGGTAAGACGTTTACGAAGTCGTCTACGATAGAGAGAGCCTATTCATCACCAAAAGGAAAAAAAAAAAACGTCAAATATATATACGTAGTTTGATGACTCTGTACATAAGAGAGCACAAAGAATGATGAATATACCTTTAGGGCTTCAGGATATAATGTTAGACTCTGTACATGTACAAGCGCCCGAATAAACTGTCTTGCAGCTGCATCATAAACTACATTTTGCTCCCATGGTACACCTTTTTCACAAATGAGGGAAACTCTTGCAAATTTTAGTTTCCTAAAGCTGGAGAAAACATATTCCTTTGCCACATAACCATAATAGGAAAGCGACACTAGATTTGGTGCATGAACTTTGAGAGCACAGTCTGGTAAACCATCACTAAGTCCATTATTTTCAATTTCCAAAAGTTTCAGCGCAGGAATTGAGATACAGAAATTGCTCACACCAAACCAAGTGCACTCCCCCAAAATCAAATCTTCAAGGACAGGGCAATAAGAAAAGTGTTGCTCATTCCAGCAATCATCATTAGTAAATTGGATTCCAATGAGTGTAAGGCTCTTGAGTTTTGGAAAACAGAAACTTCTAGGAAGATGGGTAGCATCGTACACAGTTAGCTCCAATTTAATCAATGATTCACAGGTAAAAAGAGATAACGGAATGAAAAAAGGTTCGTAGTGATCTAAATAGAGATCGAGTTCTTTTACATTACGCTTTGTTAGATTAGATATCCACGAATGAACCCGAGATGCACTCATGTGTTTATTAGTGTGGAGATGGAACTTTTGAATACTTGACGACGTGTCATGAAGATGCAATGTACTATCCACAAAATCCATGAGTTTATTGATCTCCGATAACGTAGCGGGTCTTGAGACTCTTGACAGATCAAGAGTGGGGGTAGATGTCCATATGTATTTCCATCTTTTAGATAGTATACAAGTACGAGCAACAGGCTTGATATCAAGGAAAGAGAGGATATGATGAAGAAGTGAATCAGGTAATTCACTAATCCTATCCTGTGTCTCACCTGTGTTGTTGTGATGTTCCTTATCTAATAACTTTTGTTTTTTCAAATCCATAAGATTTCAGTTTCTGTGTATCAAAAACAAATATATCCAAGTGTTGTCGTTGAATCTGATTATCTGCGTGTCAAAGAAAGAAGCTAGCTAATCAAAATACAACATCAATCACAAGTTAGATAAATATAAAACTAAAATAAGATAAGTCAAAGTGAATTAGAAGATTACCTTAACTATGTCAATCCCGAATACTATGCTTTGGTTTCTCAAGCTCAAGTGCAGGAATACAACCGAAAAAAAACTCAAAAAAAAAAGGCTTTATTTATAGCTTTTTTTATTGGAAGAAGGAAATCAAAATAAAAGGAAACAAAATATCATGTTGTTTATAATCCTTGGGCAATCCTAACTTTGCAAGCCGAGGTTAGTTATGCCCATGAATTTAAATATGGTATCAAAGAAGGCAATTTGGGAAGAGTCACCACATCTTTATTCCGCGCAACCAGATTTATTATCCTCGTGTTGCCGGATTTTTGAGGTTAGTTATGTCAATAGACTTCAATAGATTCCATCAGTAGATCACAATCACGAATCAAGGTTTTATCACTGGTTTTAAGTCTTCAGGTAATGGTCTTAGCAACAACCACCTCCATTATGCCGGTGATACTATATTCTTCATTGACTCTGGGGTTTTATCACTGCTTTATATTGACTCTAGGGTTTTATCACTGCTTTAAGTCTTCAGGTTATGGTCTTAGCATCACCCACCTCCATTATGTTGGTGTGCTACATTCTTCATTGACATTGACTCTGAGTTGCACAATCTGCTTAGTTTTCTCAAATGTTTGGAGATTTGCGCGCTCTGGGATGAAGGTGCATATAAATATGATAAGCTTATAGAATTGGTTGTGTTGTTGAAAGTTTTTCTAATAAAGATCCCAAAGCTGTCAGTGACAACCTGAGTTCAAATGTACCGAATGAAGACATGAGTCTAGCAAAACCACATGATGACCTGAGTTTAGCTAATCCGAAGTCCTGACTTAAGTTCGAGACCAGGAAGATGGACGAGGAATGTAGGAGTGGAATATCACACATATCAATGAATATGCGAAGTAAAGATTACCTAACGTAAGTTTGGGACTATCACACATAGCAAAATCGAGATGACGTATTGGATGATGTCGCAAAGTCACGAGTATAGTGTGACGATCTATGCGAAGTATAAACTGTGCGAG